>CM074974.1:29460055-29474317 GCA_037576825.1 Pangasius krempfi | reverse complement strand
CACACACTTACACACTCAACATCCACACACTTACACACTCAACATCCACACACTGACACACTCAACATCCACACACTTACACACTCAACATCCACACACTTACACACTCAACATCCACACACTTACACACTCAACATCTTCACACTTACACACTGACACATTTACCCACTTACACATTTACACACTTACGCACTGACACATCCACACACTTACACATTTACACACTTACACATTTACACACTTACACATTTACATACTTACACATTTACACTCTTACACACTGACACATTTACACAGTTTGCTACAGTTTGGGTAGTTACAAGATTTAACAAAAATCAGTTTTATTTAAAACTACACACATTTTAAAATTAAATTTGAAAACATAAATTCGGAAAGCAGACATTTTAAACACTTTTCAGTATCTGCACTTACGCTATGGGGGTTTCTGCTTCATTTTTTTATTTGAATTTTTAATAAATATCAGTATACGTGATAAATTCTGTATATCAGTCACGCACTACTAAATGCTATACCTGGAATGAAACAGGTTACAGTTATGTGACAGACTGTGTGTAAGCATGCTGGTTAGGTTTAATTAGTGAAAATCACAAAACCTCAAATAACACACACACACACACACACACACACACACACACACACACACAGAGGCAAAGTCGGGACAATATGTTTAAATGAGTTCAATGTGTTGTTTTGGATCATTGTTTATTAACGTTATTAATATTCTTTATATTAGCTGATTATAGTCAAAGGCGTGTTAGCCGCTAAACCACACCCATCAATAATGTAATGTAATGTCGATTAATCACAAAGGTGTGTGATGGGAACTTGACCTGAATATGTTTATCACGGTGTGTGTGTGTGCGTGTGTGTGTGTGTGTAGATTTTAATAAATAAATACCAGGAGAGAGCGCCGTGTTGCTACACTGACCTGTTTAAATCACACATTATACACTAACAGAGCTAATGGAGTGTCACTGAGTGTGTATGTGTGTGTGTGTGTGTGTGTGTGTGTGTGATTAGACTCACAAGGTTCTCAATGGACTTCTGATACTGGTCGATTTCCCTCAGCGTCTCGTTGTCTCTCTTCACCTCGTTCACATACTGCGCCAAATCCTGAAACACACACACACACACACACACACTTCCTTATACACTTAAACCTCACTTCCTGATGCTTTTCTCATCTTTACTGACTTTCTTCCTGGAGAAAAAACATGATTTAAAAAGTTTTTTAATAATTCCCTTTTCCACCTTTCTCCTCTCTCTCTTTCTCTCTCTGTGCGTTAATCAGAGCCGTTCACCGCAGCAGCACTCAAGGAGGTTAACCGCGTTAGCAATCAATGCTAAGTGGCTAATTTAGGCTAATGAAATCATTAGGCCCCTCTCGGTGCTAACAGCACACTTACACTCCCTCACACTCGCCGTAATTCACCTCCTTTACACATCACACACTCGTCTTAATCATCAGTCGAGATGGTCTGAGGAGCGGATCCACTCAGACGCAAATCACACACTTCACATAGTTTTAGTGCCATAAGTGCGCTAACTCTGAGTAGCTCAGTGGCATGTAGTGCACTCTTAATATCTAAATCATGTGCTAGAAACCAAATGTAATGAAGTGTGGAACACATGACCCTTGACAGTCGCAACATTCAGAAGGGGGCGGAGCCACCAGAGAGAGCTGTGTCTCAGTGCTGCATCCACACTTACTGACTTTGTCACTGGATTTGGTGACTGTTTATTTCTCCTACACAACTTTATTTAAAAAAATAGCCTAGTGGCAATTCTACTAAGTTCTTCAGTCAGAAGTTAGTGACTGTCCTGCACGCGATACAGCTCTCCAGCTCGTATCACAGCAGCTGAGAGCAGGTTCACGCGTCTTACCAACAGTGTATAAAAGCAAAAACAACCAATCACTAATCACCATTGTTCCTAACGACCAATCACTGATCACTATTTTTCCCCAAGACCAATCACTGATCACTATTTTTCCCCAAGACCAATCACTGATCACTATATTTTCCCAACAACCAATCACTGATCACTATTTTTCCCCAACACGCATGCACCTCCTATGATTTTTTCTTCGCTTTCTTTAGAGTAATAAAGTCAGTTATTTGACCTGTAACTGTTTCCTCTGTGTCTTCCCGACTCCGTGCTACCACTGCTTCATTTTGTCTGTGTTCTTGATAGAACTGATAGAATCTTCAGAAAATCTTCTTCTTCATACAATACACTTTGATATGGAAATGCTAGCGACACATCAATGAATATGCAAATTAGTCTATGACATCATTCTAGCCCCTTTTTTTTTTTTTTGCGCATACATTTAGCCACACAGCTACTTGCCCCTAAAACAAAGTTGGCGACTCGGATGTGGTTTGATCCTGAGATTTTGGGTTTTTACTTTTCAAACAGACTCACCTTCATGGCATCGAGAGCGCTGCGCAGGTTGCTCTTCTCCACAGCATCATTTGTGTGTTTCACTAATTCCTGTAGAAATAAAGAAAGCTAATCAGCAAATCATTTCATCAAATCACTTCTTCGCAGTTTAAGTAACAATGAGGAGTAAAACACAACGTCATGCTTCGAAAGTTTTAAATACGACGACGACAGCGATGTGACAACGAGAACGAGGCGTCAGTCCCATAATTCAATCCTACAGAATAGAGACGGAAATCGTTAGAAATCGGTTCAAGATAGTGGCTC
The DNA here is from genome assembly GCA_037576825.1 of Pangasius krempfi. Taxonomy (NCBI): domain Eukaryota; kingdom Metazoa; phylum Chordata; class Actinopteri; order Siluriformes; family Pangasiidae; genus Pangasius; species Pangasius krempfi. The sequence goes on along the minus strand of CM074974.1, from coordinate 29,471,587 downwards.
CTAATGGGTTTTAATGTGTTTCTGGTAGTCTGTAATGGAAGTTTAACCCTTTCATGCATTCATGGTTTTAAAGCATTGGCTCTTTTCGAGTCGGATCAGTCTGTCAGGGCGACGTCCGTAATAAATATTTCACACGTCTCCTCACATCCGGACAAAATGACCACAGGAGCAGTGAGTTTCTAGCAGGTTGTGTTTTCTACATCACGCGGTCATGTGGAGCAGAGAAGAGATACTGGCTCTTATTTCAGTTTGGGACGAACCAAAATTCCAAACCAAAAACAATAATTACAAAGTACACGAGAAGCATCCATTTTTCACGAGGAGGTATTTAATGTCTGGAGAAGGGGCACTTATACGCGCTTTACGAGACTAAATACGGAAAGAAGCAGCAGTCAAACGTCTTATTTTTTCCAACGCAAAGGCAACATCTGCATAAAAATATCTGGATTCAAAGGATCAGATGATCGCTGAGTTTGGTCTGTAAATTTCTAAGAGGAGGACGGAGAAAAATAAAGAAAGAAAGCAAATAAAATCACAGAGGATGTGCATGTTAACTTTGACTTTTTATATTATATTTTATATTTTGACTTTTTTTATTTTATATTAAATTTGTTACTTAAATACGGATTGTTTGTGCAAAAACAAAACATTATGCCTGAATTAAAAAAAAATAAAAACATCCGCTGTGATTATAAACAAAAACTGCCAGCATTTGGGTCTAAAATATTTAACGTTGATAAGCAAAAATATTTTTTAAAAAAAATCATTATACAATATTCAATTTTTCAACGTATACTTATTCAGTATCAACCATGTGATGTATATACATTTTACGTAGAGTAGGACTGTTTAAAAAAAATGAAAAAAGAGTTTAAATAATGTATTCTATGGAGTCTGGCACAAAAATATACAGTTTTTTTTAATGTAATATTATTTCCTATAATTCGGGATTTTTGTGTATAAAGTTTGTAAAGAGCAATTCATGTTAAATTGTTAAATTATGATAACGGTCTCATTTTCTCCTAAAAGCAGCTGTACAGAGACGGTGTGAGGGCTGTTCTGGGTCGTAAAGGGTTGTACTGTGGCAAAGGTCTGATCCTAGTTATTTCATTTATATTTTTATATCATTATTTTAATTATTTTATTATTTAATTCGAATATTTACTGGTGTTGTGGTATTTACTAGAAATCTGATGGAATTCCCATCTGTTGTGATTTCGGATGGTTTTTAATGGTAACACCTGATGGTGTCACCTGATGTTCCTCAATCAGCATAATGGTGTATTGTTGTTTTTTTAATGGTTTAGTGGTCCATGGACAAGAATATTGACGCTAACCGTTCTTCATTCGCCACTTTATCCTGATCGGGAACAGGAGGGCAGGATTGTAATGGAAACCATTAAGGCGTTAAATTTAAAACGTTTAAAATGGTTTTCTAGGATTTGGGTCAAAATGCAGCACAACGCAGAAACTGCTGTTTATAAACTGAATGCTTTTACATATAAACCCTATTTATTTATTTATTTTTTACACAAATCACAGATCCCCACAAAACTATTTGCACACATCGTTACTAAAAGACTGATAAATGAGGCGGAGTCTGCGCAGGAGGCGTACGGCGGTTTGGGGCGGAGCCCATGACCAACTGGCGGTGGTTTAAATGACGTTATCTTGTCGTAGGAGTTGATGGAAACACACAGTGATATCATTCTCTGGCTTTCCATAAATATGCGCTACCCTTTTTCACATTATTCATAAACATAAACACACACACACACACACACACACACACACACAAGGAGTGGAAACGATATCTCAGCGTTTCGGGAATGGAAATAAGAAATAAGATTCTTTGAGGAATGGGAGATTGCCTTCCTGCTTCTGGGTGGAGTAAACGATGCATCGAGGCCACACTGAGGGTGTGTGTGTGTGTGTGTGTGTGTGTGTGTGTGTGTGTGTGTGTGTTCACCCCGGCTGATAAATGGCTTCCCTTTGGCCTGCTGTATAGATTGCCACCCAAACTGCAGCTGAATCCCCCTGAACGTGTGTGTGTGTTATTATCACCTGCGAGACACACACATCTTATTTTTCATTTTCCTGCTCAAAGAAAGAAAAAGTGAGAGAGGAAGCAGGAAAGCTTGGATTTAACACTGGGGAATACATCAGTGCTGTGCGGAGGAAAGAAAGCAGAGCAGAGCATGCTGGGATTTCTTTCAGGAGATACGTGGGTTCACTTACAAACAGACGTGTGCTGATAATCACTTATACATCATTTTCTACAGAATATACTGAGAGAGAGAGACAGACAGACAGAGAGAGAAACAGACAGAGCGAAAGACACACACAGAGACAGTCACACAGAGAGAGAGAGACAAAAAGAGAGACACAGGCAGAGAGAGAGACAGATACAGAGTAAGGCAGAGAGAGACAGAGAGAGACAGATAGAGAGAGAAACAAAGAGAGAGAGACAGATACAGAGTAAGACAGAGAGAGACAGATAGAGAGAGAAACAAAAAGAGAGAGACACTGGCAGAGAGAGAGACAGATACAGAGTAAGACAGATAGAGAGAGAAACAAAAAGAGAGAGACACTGGCAGAGAGAGAGAGATACAGAGTAAGACAGAGAAAGGGACAGATAGAGACAGAGAGAGAGATAAAAAGTCAGAGAGAAAGACAGAGCGAGAGAGAGAGAGAGATAGAGAGAGAGATAAACAGACAGAGAGAGAGAGAGAGACAGAGACTTGTTCGTGACCAGCACTAAAAAGTGAACTAGAGAAGGAGAGAAACAGGTTAAAGGAGTGTGCACACACCAACACACTCCATCTACCTGACTCCCCCCTCCAGTGGAGCAAAGAGCTCTGTGACACACACACACACACACACACACACACACACACACACACACACACACTCACTCACTCACTTTTATACCAATATTAAACTTTCATACAGTCTAATGCCTTTAATCAGAATATTCTACAATACAGAACATTGCTGTGTTTATCACTCTGTGTTGGAGAACAGAAGAGGATTATGGGATTGACGTCTCCGCGCGACTCAGAGGCACCACGCAAGTGTGTAAAAACTCAGTTAACGCAAATCCATGAATCACTGTCAATCATCCAGACGGGGGGTCAAATCACAGGCAGACTGTACCAACCAAGAAGAATCCATAATCATACAGTATAAACACAAAAAACGGGCGTGGCTCAAAACCAGGAAGTAGAACTATTAGACAAGGAAGAAGGAAACACGGGGAAATAAGGCTCAGACGCTTACGATAACATCGACACGACTTTGCAAAAAGACAAAGACTACAAGAGCGTATAAACAGACAATCTAATCGCAGGAAAGGGGCGGAGACAAGACACTAATAGCCCAAAGACGATGTTAGTTAGACAATTTAAACGTCTGGAGGAAAACGTGGCGTCTGCAGCTTTAAGATCTGGTCTTGTATCTCATATTAAGTGTTCCTTTTCGTCTGTTTTGTCATCTTTTGTGAACATTAATAACCCGAGCAACAAAACATCTTTCTCTGTTGCATCTTCTCTTCTCTCGTCCGTGCTGCTGAAGAGATAAAGCCGTAAACGTCTTCGAGAGGGGGGTTAATTTCAGGCTTAATCACAGCTACTTCACTATATAACAATTCAGTACGTATCTCCGCTGCTGTTCCGCACCACGCCCATGCACGTGTAGTTTATATCATTCTATTTCAGTTTCATGTTTAGCCTAGTTACAGCTAATAACTCATTACGTTTATTTACAATCTCGACTACAGACTTGTGACCAGCTTGTGGATAATGACACGCATTATGTATGCCTGGCCACGCCCCTTTTCCTTCTTCAATGCCAATGACAATGTCACGAATCTGTGATAGCTAGGGAGCATGATAGAAGCTGGTCAGAATAGCCGTCACGTATGAGTGCTCCAGTACTGCAGGTGGCGCTGTTGCAAATTTAATGACAATTTTCACAACTAAAGCCACACCTCAGAGTCATCCATCACAGAATGAATGAACATCCTCGTGTTTGCTCACGTTGGGTTACGTAACGTGTTCGTACGCAGAGTTCTGTTCATCCCACAAAATGACATCATGCTGTTCATGGAAGCTGAACATCGTACACACGGTACGTGTGTGTGTGTGTGTGAGAGACATGTGACCTACCGGACAAAGACACACATCAGGGTTGAACACGCACATGAACACTTCTTCATGACATTGTTTATTCTCTTTTACTCACAAAGAATCTGGATTTAAGTTAGATATTAGTATTCACACCTTATACTCTCACTCTCTCTCACACACACACACACACACACACACACACACACTCTCTCTCTCTTGTTTATTTTCAGATCTCGGCATGCCTCAGTCACACAGAGCATAAACTACAGACTGCGTGTGACATCTGATGGACAGCGAGAGCCTCGATATGAAATATTCATGCCAGAACACACCGGCTGCCCTCTCTCTATCTCTCTCTCACACACACACACACACACACACACACACACACGCATACACACTCTCACACACTACTGAATGATGATGCTGGCCCCTAGTGGCTGATTTTACTGTTCACTCATCTTCAGAAAGAGCTTTATCCCGATCAGGGTGGCGCTTTATTTCACCAGTGCTTCAGTATCTATTTAAAGAACTCTGCTTTGCTCTATTTGTTATTGTTTAGCAAAATTTGCTTCACGGTTCATCTTCATATTCTTAAATTTATACCGTTATGTTTGGTACATTTCTAGAGTAGCAGCTCATTCACAGGAACATGTACGGCGAAGTTTTTTCTTGTGAGGAGATGTTTATTTATTTAAGATGTTTATGGAAGGAGTCTCCGGTGTCAGTGCTATGCAACAGCCAGAGGTAAAGCTGTATCTTTAAGTTTTTTCGCTTCTTTGCAGTTTCTCTATAATGCAACAAGCTGTGTTTATTTTTAACTTATTAACTTCAGTTAATAAGAGAGAAGAAAGAGAGGCTGGTGAGGGAACGACTGTTTATGGCTGCTATAACGTAAGCGAGAACAGGAACTAATGTGCTCCACAACATTAAACGTAACTATAAATGCATAAAAAGTATGACGTGTCATTTATGAATATGTGACACGATGTAATTGTTGGCAGATTGCTACAGTATAAGAGGAATAAAACACTCTCGAATGTGCTGTTATCAGAAAATAATAATAATAATAATAATAATAAAAAACTTCAGGGTTAGCTTATGGTTCATCACACCAGCCTGTTGTTGATTAATTTCCACACACACACACACACACACACACACACACACACACACACACACACACAGCTCACCTGGAGAAGCAGATGATACTTCAAAACCCTTTGCATTGGCACGACGAGGAGATCTCTGAGTGTAAACTTCCCGTTATTCGCCCTTTTGGAACAGACCTGATAACACAAACGGATCATTCCTGAGTTACTGATGTGACTCTGATCTGTGTTTACATGTACACAATAATCTAATAATGATTAAAAAAAAATCTGATTTTGGGAATAATCCAATCAAAGCATTTGCATGCACTTCAGTGATCTGATAACGGGGAAACTCTGAGTCTACATGAGCCTCTCAGTAATCAGATTTCTTTCAGCGATGTCACTATTAGTGAGCAAAAAAAAAAAATCTAAGCAAAAGAGTAAATATCTAGTGAAGTGAGAGAAACAAAGTAGGAAGTGCAGCCATTACTTCAGGAATTCACAACAGTGCTGACTTTCAATATGAATAAAAGCAGACAAAAACTATTTGAGCTAACAAAGTTAAAAAGGTTTTTTGTTCTTATTACATCACTCCAACATTACGCTCAGGACATTACCCCTCCCAGCCAGCAGAGGTCACCTTTCCTGAGTTCTAGCACGATCTCTGACCCCAACTTCCTGTTCGATCTCTCAAATTTATATACGTAAGTATAAGCATAAGCACATTTTTCAGTAGTCCATTGCGAAGTCTTGCCAATCCTCTAGTTGTGTATGCTTTGAGCCTCGATCATCCTCGTCATTAATGACAGCTAGAAAATTCATGAAGTGCTGGAGTCTGTTGGTTCGTTTCTTGAAGCGTCGAGTGCACACTAGTGACCTCTAGTGGTCAAAAGAATATTGTAGCCTGAGAAACTATGAAACTAATGTGATCATATTAAAAACTAATGTTCACAGAGACATGGTGCATTTTCCTTCTTTTGTTTTTGTATATTGTAGATAATAAGATAGTGGGGATAATGGGGCTTGTAGATTTATCTGAATATATCTGAATATATAGGGTGATGAAATGTTTGTGCAACTTGGCAGATGTAAAATTTAAAAAAAAAACAAGAAGAATTTAGTCATTTCATTCTTCATTTCAGTCCAACTGTTCAATCTCATCATAACTGTTAAAGCTCCAGGAATATACTACCACTGACAACAACCCGCGAAATGTATACTGACATTATACAGACTATTCGAAACAATCCGGCAAATCTGGACCTGTTCTCGTGCATAAAGAAGTGACCTGAAGCCTTTCTCGAACGATTCATTTGTTCCTTATGGTGCTTACGATGGCAACAGGGTAAATGACGATCAGGGCATATTAAACCAGTCAGGGTGTAAACCTCAGGCTTCCACACGATACAGTATGATTTCACTTCTTAAGTCACTGATACACTATTTGACGATATCTGCTACGAGATGCAATAATGATAAGATTTAATAACCGATGCACCGATCCAGATAATCCAATCATTACACCCCTATAAAATGATGCTAAAGAAAGATTTCATTTGTTTATTTTTTTTCATGGTACAGTCAACATAAAAAAAAATCCCATAAAGAAATTAAGAGTCTGTAATACCACTGACACACAGCAGAGGGCAGCGTCTGACTGCGATGCTAAAAACCTACACTACAACTCTACAAGCGTGAGACAAATGCAAGCCTTTTTTTAACATTTTATTTTATTTTGCATTGATTGGTTGTAAATAGGGGTCATAGAAGTGTATCAGGTTTAAAGTGAAGAAGAGAAATGTACTGATGATTCTCTAATTTGTGTCACATTTTTAAAGATTTTTATTTGACTCACTATCCCCTGACCTCTAGTTTTTGTCTCACGTCCTCTTTTTCTTTACAGAGTTCATCCAGATACGCGATGGCCGTCTCTACCTGGCTACAGTACTTCCCATAGATCAGTAACCTGCAGGAACAATGATGCAAAAATGATCGACATTATTCAAAACAGATCAATGCAGTGTAAAAATCCTCCTTCCCACATAAATCGTGATTGAATGGAGTGGGATCTCTTACCTCTCCTTGTAATCGATGAAGATCTGGTAGAGGTTACTGGCATTGTGGTGACTGATGGAGTTCTGCACATCCTGCAGCAGGCTCTTGTGCACTTTCACTAGATCCTGTTCCAAGCCGCACACAGCAAAGTGTGATTTATTATTAAACCTGAGCTCAGTATAGTGTAGATGTCACTACAGTACCACAGTGTTTAATATAATTCATTACTCACTGAACTGCCCACATATTTCAGTCCACTTAGCTTAATCCACTTAATAATAATAATAATAATACATTTTATTTATAAAGCACTTAGCTGTCCTCTTGCATCAGATCAGGTGAAGTGTCATCATAAGTCAATACAGTTGTCTTGTTTGGTCCAATACTTGCTTTGTGTGCGTAAATCCTACAGCACTGCCTTGCTAACTAACCCGCTAGTTTGCTAACTTAACTTTCAAATCCATATAAAAGAGCAAAAACAAAACGACAGCATGTTTATGATGTAATTGTTCAGAACTCCCATCTTTGACTGACTGATTGTATGAAGGTTGATTAAAACAGGTGCTGATTATCTGGCTTGTTTTGTTTCATTAAAAGAAAAAAGTCTTTGTTATTTTGTTAATATTACTGATGGTGTGTTAATACTAAACTTCTCGGGTAATGTTAACTAATGTGTTAATTATTATCAGCTAAAGGAACCTTAATTTAAAGCATAAACCATCGTTATTAATGGCACTTACAGGAATGTTGATGAACACCTTGTTGATCTCGGACGATGTGAGAAACTGCTCCAGCGGCCTGAGGAAGAACTGAGAGCGCAGAAAGCGTTAGCGCGGAAGAGAGACACTCGAGAAGAACAATTAGCAAAGACTAGCACGTTATTTATGATCGTTGTCATAGTAACATTCCAACATGATTACAAAGGAACAAAAACTAACACTGATCTAAAAGTAATCAGAACTGAGTAACGCACGCTTAGCGAGGACGTAACACCGAAATCGCATATCAGTATTCAGACCTCAGACGTAATTACTGACTTTTCAGAAGTTACATGAACGTTACGGACGTGGGGGCGGAGTCTGAGTGAAACAGAGGCGGGTCAAAGGTTACTTGAACTTAAGAACATTTTTGTTGTGTGATATTCGCTCGAGTGAGGAGCAGTATTAACTCCAGCTGTACTGTCTGATGTCATGCTGAAATCTACAGTAAATGCTGTAGACTCAAAACAACACTCAATATTAAATACACAATTTATTCATTAAATACGACACTACTGAGTAATTAATTAACAGTATTGTAACTCTAAAGAGCCAAATACGGAATAAGGAATGAGAACATCTCAGGAGACAGCATCCTAACTGGACATTTCATCATCATTTTATCAATAAAAATATGAATTAACTTAAAGTTCATTAGCAGATGAGTGCTCGGTCAGCTTATCCTTCAAATCGTGGTCACGTATTCTTTCCTGGAGCTTTTATGTTATTGTATATTAAAGAAAAAATGCCATTCCCTTCTTCAGTCTGCAGTTTATGTTTTATTAGTGGTGGTCTTCTACTAAAAAAAAAATCTGGCAACCTTGGAGGCGTGACCCAAGTGCGGGTAATTTGCATAATCTGAGTGTAGAAACTAGAAATCCGCATAAGCAGGTGCGTAACCCGACTCTGAATACACATAACTTTCCCAGCCTAAATACTGATGTAACTTATTGACTTCTGAGGTAACTTTTGACACCTGCCAGCCAACAGTGGACGACTAAAAGTGGGGCATGTTCATGTATGTTAGCGTAAATTTATATTTAAACAATTCAGGGTGATGATGAATAATAAATTATATTCATTAATTAATGACAGAATGAAGATTAAAAGTAATAACTGAAATAGTGATTTCTCAAAATTAAATTAAATCGTTATTTAAAATTAGATTCATTTTTTTTTTAAAGATTGGCTAAGTAACACTGTGCAGAACTGATGAAACAAAACCAATAGCGATCATTTTATTAGTGAATATTATTATTTTTTTTGTTATTTATTTATATATTTATGTAATATTTGTAACATAGCTTGATGGGGAACTGTACACTGAATCTCCTTTCACTCGTACGATCACAAAAAAGATATTTGTATTTTTGTAATAGTTTATTTATTGGACTATGTTTGTAAATTAGGTCATTAGATTAGACTTGACCAGTGTACAGGAACGAGTGTGTCACTGTTATTGAGTGTGTATTGTGAAGATTGTGTACTTTCTCAATAGACTCCAGTGTCTCGGCGTACTTCTCCTCCGTCTGTCTGATCTCAGCCAAGCAGCAGCTCCTGATGTCTGTCTCTGCCTGTTTCTGTAATCACATCACACACACACACACACACACACACACACAAACACACACAGCCTTGGTTTCAGCACAGATCACACACATTAGATACAGGGCCCAGTGCTGGATGGTGGATGGTGTGGTGGGTGGAGTTCGTGTGCGACTCACCGGTGGAGCTCCAGCTTCCATCTTCATCAGGTCTTCGTAAACTTCACCACCACCATCATCATCATACACACAGTCATACAGGTCCTCTTCATCATCCACGCCATTCTCACTGGAGATCAGACAGTCAGAGATCAGACATTAACACACACACACACACACACACAGTCATACAGATCCTCTAAAGCATCCACTTTGTTCTGACTACAGATCAGACAGTCAGAGATCAGACATTAACACATATAGTCTTACAGATATTCTACATCTTCCACACCATTCTGACCGCTGATCAGACAGTCAGACCTTAACAAATGCAGGGTATCAGATAATAACACGCTTAAAAGGTCAGGCACAGATGCACACAGGATATTAGACAGATGTTACCACATTAAGACATCAGCACACTTTACTGTGCAAATATTGGGCTCGGCTTTTATGTGTCTGTCATGCCACAGTCCGTTTATCGTGTGTGTGTGTGTGTGTGTGTGTGTGTGTCTGTGTGTAGATCTATTTTTCTGGTGTTAAGTAATTCCAGAAAGACACAGTTCTCCAGAGAAAAGGGTCTCTCTCTCTCTCTCTCTCTCTCTCTCTCTCTCACACACACACACACACACACACACATCTGGAGAAAACAATATCCAAACTACAAAAGCAGGACATCTGGGTCCACACACACACACACACACACACACACACAAAGACGCGTCATTTGAGTGAAACAGCTGTGGCCGTGTGCTATCAGTGCCTCCAAGCACAGCTGATCCCATGTTTATGGATGAGTATTAATAATTAAGCGTGAGCGTATACACTCACACACACACACACACACACACACACCAGATCAAATTTCAGGGTAGGAGTGGGATTTTATGATGTAATTACGATTAGCTAGCTTAATGGAGATTTTCTAAATCTTGCTAGCTGGCATTGTTCATGGAAAACCAATTAGCTATGGCTTCGGCCATGTAATGTTAGCAAGAAAACAAACCGCTAAATCTAGAAAAAAACAATATTCAAATTACAAAAGCAGCACATCTGAGAGAACACACACACACACACACACACACACACACACACTGTAGTGTAACAGCCGCGTATGTTCATGGATGAGCTTCGTTTAGCCATATTCTCTACCATTAGCGAGTTAGCATTGTTTTGGACAGCTAGCTGGCTAGGTCATTAATTATGTGGTGTATTGCTGATCACCTGCATCTTTAACATTCTCATTGTAATCATCTACCTATAAAAAAAAGCTCTCCTGGGTTCTGGTGGTATTCAATAACAACCATAAAATCCTTAATGGAAACCATTAGGAATGTGATGGAAACCATTAAGCCAATTCCCATGAAGGTTCATTACATTAGAGATTTTAATCCATTTTCTAATAAACTATAATTGTTGTTTTTGTTTTTTCCCGCTTTATGAAAACTATGCCTATCCTGGACACATATTTCTAATCACAATACACCACACACACACACACACACACACACACACACACACACACACACACACAGTCATGTTATTAGTAAAATAGTTCTTACTCTATGAGGTCTTCCAGGTGATTGTAGATGTCCTCGTCTTCCACACTTTCTTCTGTCGGAAACGGCCTTCAGAGAGAGAGAGAGAGAGAGAGAGAGAGAGAGAGGCAGAGAGACAGAGAGAGAGACAGAGAGAGAGAGAGAGAGAGAGAGAGAGACAGAGAGAGAGAGAGAGAGAGAGAGACAGAGAGAGACAGAGAGAGAGAGAGAGAGAGAGAGAGAGAGAGAGAGAGAGA
>CM074974.1:29452786-29457786 GCA_037576825.1 Pangasius krempfi | reverse complement strand
TCGAAATAAAGAGTAATCTGTTCGCTGTAACTCTCTCAGCAGTAGCCTTAGCGACAGCACGGTCTGTCTCGCGGATACGAAATTGGAAATAACAACTAAAAGACGAAATATATTCATCAAAAGCTCATTTCCAAAGATACGTCTTCAAATGCTTTTTAAAAATGCGATTATTTGGTTATTGTCTAATTTCAGGAGGAAGAAGGTTCCAGGTTCTCGGGGGCTAAAAGCTGCTTCACCTGATGGCTTAAGGTTTACGTTATAATTGATCAGAACCTCAAACTACGAGCTGCAACATATTTTGATAAACAATCAGGAAGTTATGAAGATGCTAAATCCTTCAGTACTTTAAAAACCCGTAAAGTAAAACTCGAATATAAAGTGGATCCTGTGGCAGGCAGCCAGTGCAGATGAGCTGAAACGGTGGGACGTGATCTCGTCTCCTGGATCTCGTACGCGCTCCACCTGCAGCAGGTGGAGATCACCTGTGGCTTTGGGAAGGTGTGGTACAGCACGTGAGCAGGGTGTTACTGCAGCGCTGACTCGGGGGAAAAACAGGGGCGTGGCCTGACTTACGTAACCTGTTGTTTACGTTACATCTTTACAGCAAAAAAAATAATAAAATCTCGGCAGCTGATTACAAGTCGGCTGTAACTGCTAGTCGCTAGGTTTAGCGTGTAGTGTGTGTTCTTTAATTGATTACCCGTTAGCAAACGTCTGGACTGTAAATAACCCTGACGAGTTATTAGCTGTAATTAAGCTAATTAGTGTAAAGTACTGTATATAAACGATGCGTGTATGCGCTCTGTAGTGAAAAGCAGAGAAGATATCTGTTGAATTGTTGTGTAGTGAAGTCTCCCTGAGGAATGTTTCATTTTCTTAATGTAAACCTTTCACCATGTTTTGCGAGTGAAGACGTTCCACGTGTGGAACTCCGGCACGGATTAACGTTTGGTGAACATGGACACGGGAAGTTAAGATGCATCAGAGAAAGATGTTTTGTTTCCCTTCTCTGAGGTGAAGCTTCGTATAGGATACAAAACACCGCTTCTTTTTTCTCCCACAGACGTTTAAATCGTCCGACTCGATATCCGTAGCGAAAGATGGACTCTATCGGCGATTGCGGATCCTGTCTCATGCCTGATCTCAGCTCTGTATGTGATCACATGACTAATATACAGACTTCCCTCGTCTGGCCGGGATGCTGTTTCGGTGTTAGCTGAACGCTTAGCGCCTGTCAGTCACATCACAAGCTCACTGCATGCAACCGGAGCCATTTCTGCAGCTCTGGTTTCTGGTTTCTGGTTTGAAGGTCTGGCAAATTTACTAGAAAACACTTTGAAAACTCATTTTATTGTTCTCCGCATCGGAAGCGTGTTCAGATACACGTATAAATCAGCCTCCAGGAGCCACACCAAAGCCCCACGCTATTAAAATGAACAGGTGGCTAATGGTTTCCACTCAGTTCGGTCTGTGTAACACCTCCGTGTGGTGTGATCACAGAGACGCTGTCTCTTTATTGAATATAAGCCCTTTCTCTACAGCCGTGTCCATCCACACTGCTCCTGCTGCATCCCTGATGTTCAGCGCTGTTTAACTCCTCCACCAGTCATGTTCAATAATCCAGCAGTCACTCAGGACGGAGCGCAGGTGGACATCGTCACTGAACGACTCTCCGTAATAGTTATTTCCAGAACAGGAAAAGGTCAAAAAACACACGGAGAAGAGAAACGGAAGACCATGGAACAGGACTTTGGCTTTTCCTGACAGACTTTTTCCTCAAGCGGAAAAAAGTTGCCTTGTTTTTAAACTCCTGCTGATATTAAAGCGTCCTGGATGCTGACTGTGATGAGAAAAGATTTGGGGTGAATTTGTTAACGTCTCTTAGCACTGAAGTGTGAAATAGTTTTTGTGGGCGGAGCTAATTGTGAGCTAGTTATTGTTAGAAGTGGTAGCTGGGAGGTTAGTTACAGAACCTGCGTGATAAGCTAGCTAGCTAAGCTAGGTCAGTCAGCTAGGATGTGAGCTAAGATACTGCGGTAGTGGGAGGAGCGTTTCCACCTCACAGCCCCAGCGTTTCCGGCTCGATCCTGAGCTCAGGGTTACTGCCTGTGTGGAGCTTCACGTTCTCCCTGTGTTTCCTCTGGGTTCTACAGTTTCCTCCGAATAAAGAAGGAAGCACACACACACACACACACACACACTCTCTCACACACACACTCTCTCACACACACACACACACACACACACACACACACACACACACACACACACACACACACACACACACACACTCTCACACACACACACAAACAGATAGACAGTCAGAATGTGATGGTTATGTAGATTATCCGATTAGTAAATAGCTTTAATTAAATTTAATTAAATTGCTCATTTCATTATCATAATGTGACGGTGCAAATAAATAAATCACACACACACACACACACACACACACACACACACACACACACACACACACACACACACAAAGAGACATTGAAATAGAAAGAGAGAGCAGTTACTTTATTAATATAACACCGAAATTGCCTCTGGAGTCCCCAGTTTGCGGTGACGGTTACAGCGCCCCCTGCTGATCTACCTCTGCACTCTGCTTCAACACCATGGCAGAATTCAAATCAATAAAATAAAAAATAAACTGAAAACTTCACAGAATTATTTACTTGAAAGGTCCCAGTTACATTATACATACAAAATACATACAATCTGTATTTTTAAAAATATATATTTTATCTTCTTCTTCTTCTTCTTTCGGCTTTTCCCTTCAGGGGTCTCCACAGCGAATCATCTCTCTCCACCTCTCCCTCTCTTCTGCATCCTCAACACTTGCACACACCAGCTTCATATCCTCATTTAAAAATGAAAAATATATATTTATACTTACTGAAAAACCACAAGGTTCACAAACAAAGTAGTTTATCAGAAAGAGAGGCGAACTCGGACAAAGCAGGGCTTACAGGAAAAACACTACTTGGACCTTGATGATGCTTCTTCTTCTTCTCTGTGTCCTTCTTCTTCTTCTTCTTCTTCGTTTTGTTCTTGGTCTTCCTCCTCGTCTTCTTCTTCTTCTTCTTCTTCTTATTATTATTATTATTATATTAGTAGTAGTAGTAGTATAAATGGAGGGGGTGTTGACTCTTGATCTATTGTGGTTAAGACTTTAATTCTGAATGGCAGTAAAGCTATCTGAGGTTGAAAAAATGAATTCAGAGAGACAGAGAGAGAGACAGAGAGAGAGAGAGAGAGAGAGACAGAGAGAGAGAGAGAGAGAGAGAGAGACAGAGAGAGACAGAGAGAGAGAGAGAAGGAGAGAGAGAGAGAGAGGCAGAGAGAGACAGAGAGAGAGAAGGAGAGAGAGTTTTCTGGTATTGTAATCATTATATCAGCCATGAACATCTACAATCAAAAGAACACAAACGCTATTATATTCATCTTTTTTTCTAAAAAAAAAAAAAAAGTGATATACGATAAATTGATGTAGCTAGATGTGTTGGTTTCACGGAAACATCTCTGAAGCACAAATGTAAATTGTATAGTTATTTTAGAGAAATGAGACTGGCCCACTTTTGACATTTTTATGTCCTTGTTAAACTGACCTGAGCGTAAAACACAAGAAAACAAGAAAAAAGAAAAGAAAAACGAAGAGGTCTCTCGGTTTAATGCTCTTGATTCATTCATTATAAACAGACACAGATCCAGAAATATCATTTAATCAGACACATGTTACTCCTAACAAGTAGGATCTTTAAGGTACCTGTCTTCATGCGTCCTTCTGTAATTCACAGAGATATTTTATTCACACCAACTACAGCAGCTTTGAACAGTTTAAAACTAAAAATTAATCCTGTTTGTTGGCTTTTGTGTTTTATGAATCGAAAATTAAAGGGGTTGTACACAAAAGCAGGTTGTTATTATTATTATTATTGTTGTTGTTGTCGTCGTCGTCGTTGTTGTTGTAGCGTGTCACGTATGTGCCCCGTGCCGATGTTGTCTGTCTTGTCATCGGTTGTCTCCTAGTGTGTCATGATTACTTTCACCTGTTTTCAGTTCGCCCTTTGGTTTGTCTTTGTATTCACGCCCTCGTGTTTCTTTGCTCACGGTGAAGTGTTCGCTCCGTGTTCTCGTACCAGTCGTTACCAAGCCTCGTGTTTAGTCATAGTCTCTTCTGGTTTTGATCTCATTTCTGGTTTTCGCGTTTTCGCTCACTGTCTTGCCGTGTTTGTGCTGATCATGCATCGCCTGACCTTTGCCTGTTCCACGACCTTTTGTTCACACGATTTGGACGATCTGCAAGCTCGATTAAGAAAGCTTTTGTTTACCTGTACCTGCGTCTGTACGTGCCGCCTGACGCAGCGCCGCTGCACGTCTGCTCGAGCAAGCACTATTACAGTCAGTGTTTTGTGTTAGTGTAAGATTGTGTATTGCGTTTATTAGTGATGAGTGTGTTGCTGTAACAGTGCTTTCGGGTTGTGTGTCTTCCTCACAGGTGCCACATTTTTATTATGATGATGATGCTGATGATGATGATGATGCTGATTATTATTCTTCTTATTATTATTCTTATGATGTGCTTACCGTATTCCAGTCTGTAGTGCGATTGTTGTGTTGGACAGTTTGGACAGCGTGTCGATCACCTGAAAGGAAAAGATCAACCTTGTTAAAAAATAATGCAATCAATTCCTGACACAAAAATCACAATACTAAACTCACTATTATATACAGTATATCTCACGTATGATATATTATATTATATTAAATATATCACACGCTTTTCTTTCACACTGTACACCACAATCCTGTGATGCTTCACGTGACTCCTTCCACAAACACGGACATCCAGCAGAAACCGTACATGGAGTCGAGTGAGTATGACACCAGAGCATGTATATTAACCGCATGCTAGTATAGAGGCACACACACACACACACACACACACACACACACACACACACACACACAGGGTCAATGGGTGGAATAAAAAA
>CM074974.1:29445286-29447786 GCA_037576825.1 Pangasius krempfi | reverse complement strand
TACTATGGTTACGCTGTATGTTAGGACACAGTTACGTCTGATTACGCGTTTACTCTGAGTTCAAAAGAGCATGAACTCTGTAGTTACAGGAAGGCTGAGCTGTGATTGGTCAAATCCAGACACTTCAGCAGCGCCGGCATTTTATTAACTGAATTTACATCGTTTTTCTCCAAAGATGGTGTGACACCAACTGCGGACACTTTTTAAATCAAGAGAACAAGGAGTGAGGCTTCACATTCTGCAGACACACACACACACACACACACACACACACACACACACACACACAGCATGCTTAATCACTCGCCTCTCATACAGATCCGAACATGGACTGAAAAGTGTAAAGTGTGAGTTCGTGTGTATGTCTATGTGTGTGTGTGAGGAAATACTGCAGGGTTTATAAGTGAATCACTAAACCGACACGACACGCACTGCTCTAAAACAAACACACACACACACACACACACACACACACACACACACACACACACACACACACACAGCTTCTGAGTATCACCTGACACAACTTTGGCTTCACACAGCATTCTGTAATACTAATAAATGAGAAAAAAAAACCTGTCCGTCATACTGCTTATCCCACAGGGCGGAATCGCGGGGGAGCCTGAAGACTCATCGCAGGGCAAAATCACACACACACACACACACACACACACACACACACACACACACACACTCACTATGGACAATTTAGAGACGCCAATCAGCCTACAACGCGTGTCTTTGGACTGGGAGGAGGAAACCCCCGCAGCACAGCGAGAACATGCGAACTCCATGCGGGAATCAAACCCCCAACAGCTCTAACCACTAAGCCACCATTTGCTCCCCATGAGAAAAAAAATACTAATAAAGAAAGAGAAAACGCTAATAAATAAAAGAAAACAAACACTAGGGAAAATGCTCACGAACGTGACCT
Source organism: Pangasius krempfi (assembly GCA_037576825.1). Classification (NCBI taxonomy): domain Eukaryota; kingdom Metazoa; phylum Chordata; class Actinopteri; order Siluriformes; family Pangasiidae; genus Pangasius; species Pangasius krempfi. The sequence goes on along the minus strand of CM074974.1, from coordinate 29,446,852 downwards.
CAAAATCTGTTTAGAGATTGTTTAGATGATAAATTTGGAGGAAAATAAAACTTGTTTAAACGTATTATCATCAAGAATTATTTCAACGTTTACAGGTTTGTTGTGTTTCGTTTTTTGAAATATTCGTTTTTACAATTCAATTTTTACAAATATTCGTTGTGTGCAATGTAAAAAAAAATAAAAAATGTGAAAAGTGAAGTTGGATTAAGTGTTAATTCACTGTTGAACTGATTAAGATTTTACTGGATATTTCTTTTTTTTTTTTATTCATATAAACATTTATTTCACACATTAACACCTACATTAGGGTCAGTGATTTTTTTTCCATGTTAAGCTTCACTGAAATTGTTTTCCAGATTTCCCCAAACTCCCACACACACACACACACACACACACACACACACACACACACACACACACACACACACACTCACATGAACCTTCCTCTTTCTTACAGTTCTAAATAATCAGCAGGCTCATGACCAACTCAGTGAATCAGCACGCTAAACTAAACAGCAATATTTAATAATAGACTGTTTATTCTGCAAAAATAAGAGGACAAGGAGAAGTCCAAACATGTCACAACATCTGTTAAAGGGAGTGAAATGTCATGGGGGGGAAAAAACAGAAATATGTGCGGCATGAGGCACTGCTGTAAACTTTAAATCGGATCATCTTTACGTCTGCCTCAGTGTATACACACGCTACAGGAACCTGCGTATGTTCCTCTGACTTTTACACTGTTTTAACAGAAGACTGCGGTCCACGATGGCTGTGATTTCCACTGGCGTACAGCAGAAGTTTCTGTCTCATAACGAGTGCTGGCTCAAACAGAGAAACTCACAGACTGAAACAGAGAATGAGAGAACTCAGAAAACGTCTAGAAATGACAAAAATTCCTGAACAATGAAGTGAAGTGATGCGTGGTGACCCATACTCGGAATTTGTGCTCTGCATTTAACCCATCCAAGTGCACACACACACACCGTGAACACACACCCGGAGCAGCGGGCGGATTTTTTATTTTTTTGCTGCTGCACCTGGGGAGCAGTTGGGGGATCGGTGCCTTGCTCAAGGTCGTGGTGGTGGTATTGAGGGTGGAAGAGAGCGCTGGTCATTCACCCCCCCACCTACAATCCCTGCTGGACCTGAGACTCAAACCCACGACCTTCAGGTTACAAGGCTGACTCTCGGACCATTAGGCCACGACTGCCCCCAAACAAAGCTGGTCACGTATCAATCAGAGAATACTATGAAGTATTGAATCAGATTCAGCGGTATCGTCAAATATCGAATCGTTTCTTTATGAATCGAATCGTTTCCTTATGAATCGAATCGTTTCCTTATGAATCGAATCGTTTCCTTATGAATCGAATCGTATTGAATCAGATTCAGCGGTATCATCAAATATCGAATCGTTTCCTTATGAATCGAATCGTTTCCTTATGAATCGAATCGTATTGAATCAGATTCAGGGGTATCGTCAAATATCGAATCGTTTCCTTATGAATCGAATCGTTTCCTTATGAATCGAATCGTATTGAATCAGATTCAGCGGTATCATCA
>CM074974.1:29435605-29441723 GCA_037576825.1 Pangasius krempfi | reverse complement strand
ACATCTCATAACATCTCAGAATGTCCCAGAAAATCTCTACGTGTCTCTGAAGATCTCTGAACATCTCTGAATGTCACAAAACATCTCTCAGTATCTCTGAAGATCTGTGAACATCTCTGAATGTCACAAAACATCTCTCAGTATCTCAGAAGATATGTGCACATCTCATAACATCTCAGAACGTCCCAGAAAATCTCTAGGTGTCTCTGAAGGTCTCTGAAAATCTTTGAATGTCTCTGAACATCTCTGAACGTCTAGACTTAGACCATGCCTGGAGTCTCTGTCGCTCCTGGAGCTGTGTCACCCTGCAGAGATTAATCCCTGTCTTAATCTAACACACATGATCAGACTAATCACAGTCACGTGTGTTCGATTACAGTAGGAACTTATCTCAGCATGTTCTCAGATTAAAGTCTCTGTTTCTCTGTAAAGATCGGCATTTTCTCTTTCTAGTCATGCAGCAACCTGCCGTGAAGCCTTTTATCCCAAGTGTGTTAATAGCAGGCATCGATACTAAAGGTGCAGTTAGTCATGTTTAAAAATGCTTTAAGAGCTGTTAATTATATACGGGTTTTGTTTAATTAATGGACAAACTGTGATTGGCTAAACGGCCCTGCAATGGAGCTGTCTATTAGCTTCATTACAGGCTTATGGTTTTCATTTTTATGGCCCTGAAATCAGCCCCGCCCCCAGCCGACACTTTTCCCTTAAAAGGGAACTGATGAAGCAAATTTAAGACGACACACTAATGTGAAGAGGTTAAAAAAATCACAGTTAATCTGATTGCTGATATACTTACAAATATTTTCGTATTTGATAAAAATTAACTTCAACTTATGCTAATTTTATCCAATTAAATATGCATACATTTGTATATTTAATAAATCAGTTTCTGGAATTTCATTTCACTCAAGACACTTTCCAGAGAAAAGCTTTTACACAACAGTTTGCTGGAATATAATTTATTTTTATTGTGCGATCAAGAAAACTCCTCGTGTTGTTATGTGATGTTATATTTTTTTGGTATAAATCTAACATAAATCCAGCAATTTTGATAAATCTCTCTGTAATAAGCTTCGAGAGAATGATAGGAATTGAACAGGTACAATTTCGTGAATCTCGAAACTGAGATTTTTGGCTCTGAATACAGAAAAATAGCAGATTTTCGAGAAAAAAGTGGTTTAATTTCAGTAAGGTTTATAAAGGAAATTGACACATAAACTGACAGTTCTATCAGAAAACAAACTTTTCAGGGAGATATGATTATGATGTTATGATTATGAGCTTAAAGCATTTTTCAAATACGACGGACAAAACCAGTGAAATAAACATCTTCGCTGTGATATTTTTTACTCCTGCAGTAAAAGCGTGAACGTGTTATAGATGCAATCTATCCGAAAGGCGTCGAAATTATGAACAAAATCGTTATTATTATGACATAACTGGCTCAACTGTGATCACAGGTTACAAAATTACGGAGGTGTGAAATAAATGAGGTTTGCGAGAAAGACCACCTATGAAACATCTTCCCTTCCCGGTGAAAAAGTTTTGGCACCCCAGTCCTACGCTCACGTCTCGACCTTCTGCTGTAAAGCCAGTTCCAAACTCAGCACAAGCCACACGCAGATCTCCGACCTACAGAAAGGCGATGATTCAAAGCAGCACAACGTCGTTTATTTTCAATTATGCTAAGATGACACTTCCAGGCATCGTGGACGGAGGAACGTGGGCGGAGCCGGGCGACCGATAAAGCCGATATCTGCATTTCCTTTTATACAAATGACAAGTGAAGCGTCTAATAGGAAAGAGAGACAAGGTGACCAAGATGCTTTTTAAGATTTTAAGCAACTCTCATCCAGATGGATGGACAGATTTTTTATTTTTTTTTGGATTGGATTCTCTTTTCCTCATATGTCAAAAATTAGGAGCAAAATTAGAAGGTTGCTGAGACCGACGTTATCCCTGAGCCTCTTTCTGAATGACTTCGCTCATATCATTGCGCACAGTTAATACTGTAAATAAATACCGTGATATATTTTATGAGCGATTATCAACACAGACGTCCACAGATGAGTGATTTCTGCTCAGTCAGGAAGAAATACTGCCCACTTTGCAGTGTGTGTGTGTGTGTGTGTGTGTGTGTGTGTGTGTGTGTGTGTGGTGACAGAGTTGAACTTAGCCAACCTTGACTGTGTGAAATGAGGCCAGAGTGGTGCGGGAGTTTCCACTCGTTAAATGAAGCGAGTTCTCCAAAACAGCCGTGTTTTTAATGGGCTTTTACAGCTCGTTATTTCAGAGAGAGAGATGACGCAGCACAGCATCGGCCATCTCACACACACACACACACCATTGTTGCTTTATTTAACTCCTTACTAAAAATGCTGATTAATGTTGGAATAAAATTACTTTTGAAACCCATATCCACTCAAAACGTCTTCATTAAAAATCATGTTTCTGTAATAGAGATGACGTTCAGCTCATTAAGTAAGGAATAAAACACTCCGTGCCGTGCATTTACAGGAAAGTAATCAATGCCAGAGTGGTGTGATGAAGAACCTTGTTGAAGGTGATTATTTTCCTGTAACAGCATGTCTCTAAATCTTTTAATCCTCTTAAAAGCTTCCAATGATCAAAATTGTTATTTCAGAGTGACGCCTCATTGATTTTATTCATTTATAGTGATGTTTAATGCAGTGGAACGCCTATGAAACGAGTTATTTCCTGTTCTCACTTATGTTATAGCAGTCTTTCCCACTCTTAAAGACAAAAAAAAAAATCGTTACCATAGAAACGATAAGGTATGAGAACGAGTGCATTAATATAAACCTGTGATTTGCAGCTGCACTACTGTCAGAGCTGCTGTTATAGAAAATGAATCAACGCTGAGAAGGACAGAAGGTACTTCTGTCTGGTGTAATGAAATAAATTATAAAGAGACAGCGTGGGACAAAAGGACAGAGTTTTTACAACACATCAGTGTTTGGTTTGTGATTTCAGTTCCCTCTTTCACACATTCGCGCGCGCAGAGAAAGTGAAACATGGCCTACCTTGCCGAAGTCACGCACGTCGAACAGGTCGAAAGCCTCGAACAGCTCGCTCTTCTTCATAGCGAACACTTCGCAGCACGCGCTCAGGAACGTTCTGATGTTCTTCAGGCACAGGAACTGCAGACGGACAACAAGAACACTGTTTATTTCCATCTCATCTTTCATATATAACGATAACGGGTCTAATCTTTTATCACAAGTTAAGAAACAGTCACAACTGAATTGTGACACCCGAGTGAGAGACGGAGAGAGTCCGATACCCAGTACGGAGGAAACATATCAGATATCAGATCTTAAAACAAACGGCAAAAACTGGAATTGGATTTGGAAAATAAATTTCTTTTTGGAACTCTGGAAAATGTTTACATTTAAATAGATTTAAATCTTAACTTAAAATCGACTGGTTTTTCTTTTGTTAGGATTGATTTTCTAGTATTTATACTTTATGAAGTGAAGTGACGTCCCATACTTGGAATATGTGCTCTGCATTTAAGCTATCCAAGTGCGCACATACACACAGTAATGAGCACACACACACACACACACACACACCGTGAACAATGGGTCGCAGTGAGCAGCCTTTTTTGCTGCGGCGCCCGGGGAGCAGTTGGGGGTTCAGTGCCTTGCTCAAGGGTCTCACCTCAGTCGTGGTATTGAGGGTGGAGGAGAGCGCTGGTCATTCACTTCCCCCACCTACAATCCCTGCTGGACCTGAGACTCAAACCCACGACCTTCAGGTTCACCTTCAGGTTACAAGTCCGACTCTCTAACCATTAGGCCACGACTGGCCTATATTACTACTTTTTTTTTTTTGAAGTATACAGTATGATATGTGTATCCGTATCGGCTGGTACTCAAGGTTTCCTTATCTGTACCAGAAAAGAAAAAGTGGCATCGGGCCACTTCTAGCCCGAACCTCAACCCGAACCCGAGCCCGTCTTAATCGAGATGGCACGATACCACTTTGATACCGTTACTAATACTGAAACTGAAACGCATCCCATATTGTTTTCTTTAAACCTACTTTAAAGTTTAAAAATTATTATTTAATTACAGCACTTAAAAAGTACACAGCTAAAAAACGCAATTTACACAAAACAGCAGCTTTCTCGCAATCACACTGCAGATATAACGTATTATATTTACATTCGTAATGATATAAATATAATAAAATCAGTCATGGCAAAAAATACATTTAAGTTTCTTTATATGTAAATATTTCCAGTTTTGTTACAGGATCAGATGAAAAAAAAAAAAAGTTCTCTGATATCCAATCCACAGATCTGACCCTCGGTATCAGATCAGCACTATCTCTAATTTTTGCCAAAAATGTCAGAGCAAGGGTTTACATCACATACGAATCAACAGCATACACGATTACCTACAGTAATATGGTGATTTGGGACATTGTCCATAGTTTCATTTTCACACACACACACACACACACACACACACACACACACACACAATCCAGACATGAGCTCATCCCTCACTGTATTTCCTGGCACTTCATCACTCGGCTGCAGAATATCGAAAATCAACAGAGAAAGTTTGCATTGGAAACCAAAATGTGTGTGTGTGTGTGTGTGTGTGTGTGTGAGAGAGAGAGAGAGAGAGAGAGAGAGAAGACAGACGCTGAGGCAGCATGTTTAATGAGAGCAGAGCAGTAAGTGGTTAAGTTAACAGTGTGTGAGTGTGTATGTCTGATGAAGCTGACGAATGGAGATAATAATGTAGTACAACATATAATATTATTACTGAGGGTGATTTCTACATATCATAACATAAGGGGCGTGGCCAAAAGATCTGAGCTATAAATGCTTGGTGTAATTAAGAGGATGGGATTAATTACATACATGTCTAAGCCTCCTGTTAAATACGCTGCTCAGTATTATTATAACGCATGCCAGAGACCACACCTAGTTCACTGAGAGACCACGCCCCATGATAAAGAATTTCCTTCGTAAAGAAAATGCCTTCTTGACTGAGACCACGCCTCCTTTATGAAGAAAACACCCCCTGCATGTCTAATTCATAGATAACTACTTTCACTGAAAGACCGTGACAATTTCAGGAAAAAAACTCATTTCCGTAAAAGGCCACACCTTCATCCTGGAAAAACATTTCTATTTTCAGAAAAAAAAATACTATCACTGAAAGCTCACACCTCCTTCAACGACCAAAAACAATACTTTCCCTGAAAGGCCACGCCTCCTGCGGAAGGCCACACCCCCTTCATTAAGAGCACGACTGCTCTGAAAGACCATGCCTTTTTCACTATTTTGCTCATTCAGTAGAGACCTCCACCTCCTTCATTATCAAAATACTCCTTTCATTGGAAGGCCACACCTTCTCTAAAAGGTCACGCCCCTTTCAGGAAAAACTACTTTCACCAAAAGGCCACGCCTCCTTCATGGAAAAGCTTTCACGGAAAAGCCACGCTTCCTCTGAAAAACCTCCTTCAGTGAGAAACCACACCTCCTGCACTAAGAGATCCCGCCTCAGTTGTTACAGACTCCGCCCCCTTCACTGGAACCGACGAGGAAATAGTTTAGATAAATATATATACAAATAGATGTCTCATTCAGAGTTGATTCTGAGGGAGAGATTAAAATCAGGAAGTGTGTGTCTGCTGATAAATGTCTAAATGGGTTACTGTGTAATGCTCAGCCTCTTCCTCCACACACACACACACACACACACACACACACACACACACACATTCTCTTAGAGGACTTCTGAGATATGAAGCTCTGGGAGAGTTTATTTTAATGAGCCGAATTACAGAAGTACAAGAAAGAGGTAACACAAAAAACTGAGAAAATAATTAAAAAAAATATTGCAACAGCAAATAAGAATTAAATGTACAGTTTTGTGCAAAAATCTTAGGCACATGCGAAGAAACGCTGTAGAGCAAAGACGCCTTCAGAAATAATAAAATTAAATGTTTCTACATATAAAATTACTATAAAGAGCAGTAAACAGTAAGAAATGAAACAGAGTCAGTATTTAATGTGACGATCCTTCGCTTTAAATAAATAAACAGTGTCTCAGGTGCAGTTTGATAAGGA
>CM074974.1:29423105-29430605 GCA_037576825.1 Pangasius krempfi | reverse complement strand
AGCTCGGCAGAAAAAAGGAAGTGTTCCCTGCTGACAAAAAAACAGCTTACTCCAGCAACAGCACGAGTGGTAAAATGCAACGCAAGGCAAGCAGAGCTACGTCCAGAACTGACAGCTGCTGAATGCATCTTCTGGATTTTGGAGTTTGAAACACTGGACAGTAAAGTAACGCAATCTAAATAGACATGGAAAAAGCACAAGGCTTCTTTTACTGCCGCTAATCGATGTTAAACAGGACGTTAAATATTCAGAATGTACTACAGGCAGTCCACTGGGTAATGCTAATAGCTTTTCTGCTAATATCTATGTATGTGAAGTAAATCTAAAGACTACAAACATTTATACAAAACTGATGTTAGCTCATTAGTAACTCAGCTTAGAAGCAGCATTAGCACGCATTCATTGTAAGAATTTAACCGAATATGAACATATTATGCAGAATGAATAGATCTGGGGTCTTCGGTCTTTTCAGGCTTTCATTCCAGCCGATCAGAGACGCACGCTAGCTGGTGGGAGGCAGATGAACTGATTAAACAGGAGAAATCAGGAGAAATGGATAAGACTGAAGACTCCCTGGAAAAGGCGATGTGTTTTAAACAGATACAAATACAGAAACGAATAGCAGGAGCACTGCTCTTTGTCTTTTTTTTTTTTTTTTTTTTAAAGACATTTGCCAGAACCAGGAGGGCATGGTGGCTTAGTGTTCAGCATGTTTGTCTCACACCTCCAGGGTTGGGGGTTCAATTTATGCCGTTCTTCGTGCACGGAGTTTCCATGTTCTCCCTGTGCTTTGGGGGTCTCCTCCCCCAGGTACTCCAATTTCCTCGCCAGTCCAAAGACGTGAGTTGCAGGCTGATTGGCGATCTCTAAATTGTCCATGGTGTGTGTGGATTAAAAAAAAAATGTCCATCTGTCCATTATGAAGTGGAATGATGTAGCTGAGGCTGAGGAACTATTGAGGAAGTGCACGAGATTTTTCCAGGGTTTCTGCAGGAGGAGTGGTGCAGTTCATAATTAATAATAAAAATTAGGCTAAACCCACTTCAGGTTAAAATATAACCTGATATTTAATATAATTTATATATATATATATATAGTTTGTGTACAAGCCCTGGTTTGCTGTTAGCTATGTTAGCGCTAGTTGAACCTTGTGTATAGTGTGCTTTCTTTTAACATTTATTTCTACCCAATTATTTTATTTTCTCAGTTTATAATGTTTAGTGTCATGCTAATCTCATAAATCCAACTTTAAAAAAAAAAAAATCAGTCATTTTAACATTTAAATACTTCTACTTAATCTATATATTATCGACTTTATCGCTAATAGTTAATACCACATCATGTTATCTTGCACCGAAGCCCCACAGGACTGAAGCCTCGAGCCCACAGCGCTGCTCCGCCGTCTGCTCGTGAATTCATGACCATTTTGTGGCTTCTGAGAAACCGCTCCTCTTCCAGGCTTATTAGTTAATGGCCTTCACTTAATGGAAACAACACAGACAACCTCCTACAGGAACTGTTCCACTCTTCAAGCTAATTTAATTAGCCGTCTGATCAATTTATTCACTAACTGCACAGCAAAAACCGTAGCCTCCCAGAGAGACTCTGACTTTTACTGTAACATGTGAACGGAAAAGCAATAGCATGAAGAGTTGACAGATGAAATACACGTACGTATTATCGCTGAATACAATATATTCACAAAGATCAAATATTAGGTTTATTTATTTCCGTAATTCGGCAATTTCAGCCAATCAGTAAATTCTAAATACTGCATACATTTTGAATATCATTAAAAGCAAAATATTAACACGCAGCAGCCATTTTAGGTTTTATTTCTTTAATAACTTTACTGAATAACAGTAACGTTAATAAACATTTCTACTTATGTGGACTTTTGTTTGTTTAAAAGTTTGCAACTGACATCTTACATCTTACTACATCTTTCGTAAAATTCTGTAATTGCAATTATTTACCTTTAAAAACTAAACTGATCATTTATTCATTTCAGTGTGAAGTAAGTAAGTAAGCTAGTTAGCTACAGTGTTGTTGAAGTCTTCCCGCCGTTATGCTAAATACAGACAACGTTGCTAACTTTATGCTTTAATTTATCGCACAATCAATGATTTTGATATACATTTATGACATTTTATCTCAAACTGGGCCTTGTGTGAATGTCGCTCATAGCCATTTCAGTGTTAAATCTGTTAAATGTTGCGTTGTGAATAGTGCATCATGGGTAAAAAAAAAAAAAAACACACACACACACACACACACACACAGAGATGCGAAGAGAACAGATTCTGTACATCTAAAGGCTGTTTTTTTACACTCAAGCCACTTTTACACTTGCAAAATGGAGAGCACTTCAAGATTCATCCATCTGCTGTTTTTTCAACACTCAAGCGGAGAAGAAAGACGCCTTTTGGACGCAAGGCACGTCAGGAAAACGTGCAGGAAAACATGCAAATGAAGAGCCGTTCTTGTCTATGAAGATGCAGACTGGGACAAAACGCAGATGTTTCGTGATGTATAATAACCCTTTCCGCAGGATCACGTAAGACGTAATGTGGCAAGTCGAACCAATCGTGTTACTCGGTGTGCTGTGCTGAGAGCATTTACGCTTCCACACCTCATGCAGCACATTTCTGTGAAAGAGAAACCCAGCCCGTTATTTTCAAGAGGACCGGGGATCAGTTATCCAGACCACTCCCGGGATCAAAAACAGCCTTCCTGCTTTCACACTTCACCAAACACAGCTCATAAATGACTCATATGTCAGCTCAAACAGCCTTAAGTCCAAAGAAAATAGAAAGAGTGTCTCAAATTGGCTGAGGTTCTACTAACCAGACGTTAATGTAATCCAAGCGTCACTGTATGTACACAGGATTAGTGAAAGTGAAAATGGCCATAAATGGTGAAAGTTATTCAAGCTGGCATAAACAGAGCCACGAGAGTACATGTACATGATGTGAAACAGCGTAACAGAGACAAGAAAGATGGAAGAAATGTGCAGGGATTTGAAGGGTGGAGATGTTTTTGTAACTCAGGAAACACATACTGTCCTGCCAGGGCAATATGACGAGTGAGCAGAAACAGCTGTGTCGCACTGCGGGCCAGTTCGGGCTCAAACGAAGCGGACTGTTACACAAAAACACCCACACGACCCTCGGCCGAGAGACTGAACAGAAACCGTTTCATGTTCATGTAAAAGACTTCATTTTGATTGTAGTTTAATTGTGGTAACACTAAGTGACCTGTTGTGCTGACTTTGCATATAATTGTGCGTGTGTGTGTGTGTGTGTGTGTGTGTGTGGTACATATTTCCCCCTGGGACTTGCCGTAGACGTGTGGGTGTACACGTGCACTGGGTGTGTCAGTCTCTCTGCTCTTGGTTTTCCCGCACGTGTTGTACCTCATAAGCATGGAAGAAGTTCGGATAAAACCTTGACGGGTATCGTTTGTTATTTCCTCATTTATAAGCGTTTAGACGAACCCACTACGAAGGCTCCGATACATTAACTGTTTATTTGAAGTCTTACGTCAAGCAGTCTTAATTGATTTTGGATGGTGAATACTTTATTGCTTTATACCCCATTCCCTTTTACATTCCCAGTCAGTGGAAAACACACAAAAAATAGAAAAATAATCAACGCCAGGCTGGAGTGATGAAGCAGAGTTCCTGTATTTTCCTATAACAACACGTCCTAAAGTGTTTCATTCCTCTTACACCACAGCATTTATCCAATTTCTTATTTATTAATAATAAACGACAAGTCATACTTTTTATCAGTTTATAGCTACAATTAATGTTGTGGAACGTCCACGAAACGAGGTCCTGTTCTGACGTACGTTACAGCAGCTATAAACAGCCGTTCCCTCGCCAGCCTCTCTTTTTTTCCGGTAAACTCCTCTGTCCTGAAGATGTCACAAAACGTAAAGTTACAGCTTTACCTCTGACTGTGAAAAAAGCGCTGACACTGGAGACTCCTTCCATACACGTTACAGAAATCCCATACTCACGTATGAGGTGTAGGTGACTACACACCTGTTTTAATCCACTTATGAAGCGCCATACAGATCACTGCGAATGAGCCGTTACTATGGAAACGGTAACGTATTAGAACGAGCGCATTATAGGAACGTTTATCAGCACCTCCTGACCAATCAGCTTGCAGAATTTCGACAGTGCAGGAATTCTAAGTGGATAACTGGGTGTGTCTCAATCAGCTCCCTAGTTCAGCAGTCAGGGTGCTGATCAGAGAGTCGGCCATTTTAAGGGCTGTCTCAATCGCAGAATCCTTCCAGTGCACTGGAACGTTCGCGCCCTAAATCCCGAAATCCCACAATCCCAGGGAGGATCGATGCTCACTATGCTCCCTTACTGAAAAAAAAAGTCATATTTTCTGAAGCGTCTCAGCTCGAACACTCAGCCAACTTCATCTACAAACGTAAGTAGCTTGTCATCATTGCTGTAGCTCTCAAATGATTAGCGATTTTTAACTTTATTTGACATTTTATCTACGGTTTGTTTGAGTCTAACAACTTTTAAGCGTTCAATGATTTAAAAAAAATCCACTAGCTAGCCCACGATCCTGCGTGAAGCACCGTGACAGAAACACGTGTGATTAAGCTAACAAATGTATACGATATATAATGTCAGAAAGATATCAGTCCTGCCTGTTGTTGATAAATGCCAGTGGTGATGGTTTACAGTGCGAGTTGTCATCAGTGTCCCTCTGTGTAGTGAGCCAGGGTCCTTACCAGCGCCCGAACTCATGTACACCATCTACTGATTCACTACCTAGGGAGCTAGGGAGCTGATTGAGACGCAGCCACTGTCATTAGCACCCAGTAAAAACAGCACACATTCATCATTACTGTCATAGTTGCTGGAAATATTTTCTATTTGTCCAACAGTAGTCTGTCCCCGTGACACCCTGTGACCTGGTATATAAATCTAATCCTGTCTGAACAGGTCTGGTTTCTTTTTGGCGGTCACTGTGTGTTGTGTGTTTGATGCTTTTCTGTCGCTTGGGCAATACTGTGAAGCAAACAGTAATGCTACTGAGGGACAGAGAGAGAGAGAGAGAGAGAGAGAAAGAGAGAGAGAGAAATGAGAGAATAAATGAGGTACATCCGCTGACTCACTGCGAATCAGGAGGCCTGTTTTCGCACAAGTGCAGCAGAACAGGAAGTGTTTCAATCGCATCTTACAGTACAGAGTACAGTCCTGCTTCTGCTCTAAGTACAGGTTTAAAAGGCTGGAAGAATAAACTCACACAATATAACCTGCAAAGTTAAACCAGGAATCAGTGCTAAAAAATATTCACCGTGCCACCTCAGACTGTCTTTCGTGCCTACAAAAGTATTAGTAAGAAGCTAGCATTAAAAGGTAAACATCTTTTTTTAGTTATTAGCCAGAAAATATCAAGAGAAAATGCTATTAGCTTTATCCACTGGCATCTAAACAAGCTATTAGCCAAAATATTAGTAAAAGCTATTAGTATTAGCCGGCATCAGTGCTGTATTACACGAGTCGGTTTAACGAAGAGCGTTTGAGACTTCATTAAATCATATAAACTACACGTCACAGGTCTTCATACACATTAAAAATGGCTTCTTCACTCTTTAGCCGATCAGAGGAGTGAAGTGAGAAGTGTGTTTATTTGAAGTGCTTTAAAGTATTAACAAAAAAACTAGCATTAGCTTGCAGAGTTATTCAAAATGTTAGCAAAAACGTCAGCTAGCTACCAGCAAAATAAACTAGCAGCATTAGCTAGCAGAGCCAATGTACTTTGTAACTAATAGCAACTGTTAGCAAAAGGGGTACAAAGATTTATTACGTTAAGAGCCGTTGATAAGAGGTAGCTTTGCAGTTAGCTTTCACTCATTCCTGTCACTTGTGTGTGTGTAAAGATTATGCAGTATCACCCATCCCCCGCCCCCCCTCCACACACACATACACACATATACACACACACAGACTCCACTAACATGTTTATGACCTTTATATTCACAGACATGAGATATTAGCATGATGTGAGAACTCTGATATGGCCACATTCAGACACACTGGGTGATTGTCAGGATGGTCTGAATCACACGAGCTCACCAGCATCACTCTCTTTCTCTCTCTCGTTCCGTGTCTTTCACCCCCACACGCTATCTCTGTGTCGCACATGCACGCACACACGCATGCACAGGACGACCTTTCGTCCTGTCACCATGGTAACGGTCACTGATGGAGGCGCAGGAAGGAAAAACGCCGGCGTGGAGAAACACACGCTCCTTCATGCGTCCAGTCAGAGACAGAGTAATGAAAATGCTAAATAGGTTGAATCGGATGGTTATAGCTACATTGCTAATATTTAATTCAACACACACACACACACACACACACACACACACACACACATTTTCTCTCTCTTTCTTTCTTTAGATAATAATATGGTCAGAATTATTACCTCATCATTTTATTCAATGTTGTGTATGTAAGCTGAATTTGAATTTTGTTAAATATTTAGTATTGAAATACATTTGCTTATGAATCAGCAACACAGCAAACATTAGCAGTGGCGCTGATCTGATCATAAACTTTAATGTTGATTGTTATTTATTGTAATTTATTTAATATCGCTGACATTCACTCCAAGTAAAGTCGAATCCCGAAGGACGTTCTCTTCACTACAGATGCTCACCACATCGGGTGTACACTCTATACCCAAAGTGCTGTGTTTCTAGTAGAAAATCCACTTAATGTCCAGCGGAAGGAAAGAAAGCGACTGTAATATGAAGCTGTGAAGTCGTGAAGGAATCTGTGTTTACATTAATTACAGGATCAATTCTACAAATCCTGAAGATGAAGTCAATGCGATTAGGGAGAAAATGCCACAGTATGCAAAGTGCGTTAATGTTCATACGAAAAGAAGCATTATACAGAGTTTTAACCTTTAATGTTCATTTATCCCTTCATCATCGTTTGCTTTTTATTTATTTCGTCGTCTGTCCAAACTCCACGAGTGTCGTCTCTTCTGTGCCCATGTTCACGTTTCAGTATACAGTACGGTGGTGTCTGAGAGCACGAGTTCTCACGTCTTCTGTTTGGGGTTCGTTTGAAGAATGATATTATCAGCAGCAACGTGAGTGAAAAGTAGAACCTTTGAAATATTTACCTGAATTTCACAGTTTCTTAGCATTTGTTTTACATCCCCTTTTTTTGCTTTAATGACAGTGTGCACTCGAGCTGGCATGGACTCCACAGGTTTGTGCAAAAACTTATGCTCCATTTTAGATCAAATCCATCAGAGTGTCATCTGATCACACGCTTCAGTAGAAGAGATTAGACATGAGGAAAACCCTGACATGTTAACGTGCTCAATATCACACATTAGTTCAAGTTCAAGTTCAAGTTGAGCTTTACTGTCATTCTGCTACACGTGTGGACATATAGTCGAACGAAATGTCGTGTCTCGCAGGACCACGGTGCTACATACAAGT
>CM074974.1:29412404-29423005 GCA_037576825.1 Pangasius krempfi | reverse complement strand
AGTTTTCCATGGGTAGGGGAGGGGGTGAGGTGTACATGGTTTCAGGAGGTAGGGTTGTAGTTGAGGGCTCTCACAGCAGGGGGGAAAAAGCTGTTGAGCATTAAAGAGGGACCTAGAAAGAGTGCGGAGTATTAAATATGAAATATTCAATGGTCCCTGGAGGACTAGTGGTTAGGCCACAGTACTCTCACTGCTATGGCCTGGGTTCGATCCCTGGCCTGGGAAGCACATGACAGTGCACTACCAGTGCTGGTCCCAAGACCGGATAAAACTGGCGAGGGTTGCGTCAGGAAGGACATCCAGCGTAAAAACTGTGCCAAATCAAACACGTGGACCAATGATCAGCTGTGACGACCCCTAACAGGAGCAGCCGAAAGAACAACAACATGAAATATTCAAGGTGTTTTTTCTCATTTTAAATAAATCCCATATTTTCAATGTGGTCTCAGTCTTTTGGACGCCGCTGTGTGTAGATATAGTGTGACTGATGTGTGTGCGCTACATCATCTGTTACTAGTCTGCTCACAGCCCGAATGAGTACGTATTTCACTGAAAACCATTCCCGGCATTCGTCTAACTTGCACGAAGCTCACTATTTTCGCCACCTGTCTTTCATAAATATGAAGAAATATGAAAAATTCCCAGAATTCGAATGCGGCGTGTGTTTGCACCTAAGCACCTAAGCAACTTTACATTGAAGTTCTTAGGCATCTACAGGAAAGCATCAGGAAGGAATGTCCAGGGAAGTGGTGCTCCCAGAACTGGATTACACACCACGACAGTGCACCTGCACACACTGCGCAAGGAGTTTTAACCAGAGACAATGTAGCAATCGCTTCCCATCCACCGTATTCGCCAGTTCTCACTTCTTGCAACTTCTTTTTGTTCCCGAAATTAAAAATGAGACCGAAGAGGAAAAGATTCGCCACCATGGAAGAAATCCAGAAAAAAATGTTTCCAGGAATGCGAGAAACATTGGTACAAGTGTATCAAATCACAAGGAGAGATTAAAGGAGAAATGCTTTCATGCATTTACTCAATAAAACCGTTTTCTATCGCTCTTTTTTTCACTTCATCGATAGACCACGCTTTCCACTCTAGCTAAGCGCTAAAACTTTCACTTCCGAATTTCAGGCTTTTCCTTTCATGTGTCTTTTTATTCGCATAAAAGAGCTGGATGAAAAGCTCATAACTGCAATACGCATGGAATAAATCACTCAATCTGTCATGCTGTTATAGAAAAATAATCAACAACATGGCGGTGTGATGAAGCGGAATCACAAGTTGATTATTTATATCATTTATAATAATAATGTTTTAGATTATTTTTAATAACAGCACATCCTGAAGTGTTTTATTCATCTTACATAACAACAATTTGCCAATGATTACAATTTTATTTATTAAACGAAAGACACATCATATATTTTATCCATTTATAGTTACATTTAACCTTCATAAAACAAGTTAGTTCGTGTTCTCACTTACGTTATAGCAGCTATGTATATACAGTCACCAGCGGCATTTTTTCCTCTAATAGTATTCCCATTTAATTTACAGATTTATTAATTTAATGCACATTATGTCTTTTGCATATTATTTATTTTGCTCTTTTTACTTTTCAACTGTGCTGCATGTTGTAATTTATGCATTTACGCTATGATGAATTTCCGTTTTGTGGGATTGCAAACATCAAATGTATATTTTTTATGGAAATTTGAAGAATAAGAACAAGTGAAATTCATTCTGAGAGCCCTGCTAGATAGCGCAAGGACACAATTCATTCATTCATTCATTAAAGCACCAAGGCGCCAGTTATCAACACCAGGAGAAATAAGAAGACGCTTAAAAAAGTGCCTCATGATTTTTATTATCATTACTGAAGCGGAACCTTCAAAACATCACGCATGTTTATCAGAAGGTCTGGCAGCTGAAGCGATCTCTGAGCTCTGATCCATGGTTTATTAGGTTTGAGTAAAGTGAGGCAGGTCGGGTTATGAGCCGTCTGTCTTTACTGATGCCATTAGAGACAAGGAGATGGATTACTAACCACGAGTGTTAACTTCTCTCTGTTTCTCTTTCCCTCTGATAAAAAAAAAAAACATGAAAAAGTAATCTACATCCATAACCACGCTCATGTAACAATTCTGCATTTTACTATGTGTGTGTGTGTGTGTGTGTGTGTGTGTGTGTCTCAGGAGAGCCATACGATGACCCTATTATCATTGAGGAGCGGATATTGGTGTATCTGATACCACACACACACACACATAGCATCACTGTCAAACAGGACACAGTAAATTCAGAGCCACAGCAAGTCATAACAGGCATTTACATAAACAGCACACACCCACACACACATGCACACACACACACACACACACACACCCCCCCCCACACACACACACACACTGAAAAATCTCAGTGATCTCAGTGGCATTGATTGTGGCTTGGCTGTTGGTGCCAGTTTGAGTATTTCAGAAACTGTTTATCTCCTGGGATTTTCACACATCTCTAGAATTGTGCGAATAAATAAATAAATAAATAAATAACTAGCAAGCAGATGTCCTGTTGGTGGAAATGCTTGGTTGATGAGAGAGGGATGAAGATCGTTTCAAGCTGACAGGAAGGCTACGGTAACTCAAGTAATCACTCTTTACAAACGTGGTGAGCAGAAAAGCATCTCAGAATGCACGACACACCCAATCTTGAGGGAGGTGAGCTACAACAGCAGATGACCACATCGGATTTCATTCCTGTCAGCCAAGAACAGGAATCTGAGGCTACTGGACTCTTCACCCAAACTGGACTGCTGAAGATCGGAGAAAGACGAGGCGCTGCTATGACCAGGCTATATGATCAGCAGGAGCTACCATAATGTATGCTTTGCTAATTGTCACAATTAGAAAAAAAGGTATCAACATTTTGGTTTTGCTGTAAAGCTGCTAGCTTAATGATGCTATGTAAAAAAAAAAAAAAAATGAATCTTGCTCGTTTTATCACAAAACGATTTAAATTCTTCAACAAACAGCACAGTAAGTACAAACTGTGTGTAGAAAGTAGAACAAAATAATTGTGAAAATGCTTTCAGTGTAAAACTACAGGAAGAAGCGTGACTTTAAAGGGCGTGCCACTTACAAGCTGAAAAGTGCACGGGTTACAAGTACACGTTTACACACATGTATACTGTACATGGGCTAGAATTTAATTTCACAGGTTTTATATTGTAGAATTAATTAAACTAACAACCCCAAACAGTATAAAGTGCAAAGTATATGTATATTTGTCCCTATGGTTATAATTACTTACATATCCTTATTATGAGAATTTGTGGGATTCATTTGGCAAAATTTTCTACCATCCATATATCCATTTTTGCGCCCGCAGAAATGGAGGTTAGATATTACAGTATTACAGAACAAGAAGTTAATCTTGTAAAGTCAATACACTGACAGAATCGCATTTTAAACATTGCTGCTGTTTGGTATTGACGTGACGTAATTACTGTATATGATGTAAAATATGTGTATTATAATATTATTATATTATTATAAAGCATTTATTTTAATACCATATTAGCGCAGTAATATTCTCTGTTAGTGCTGCTATGTCTGATTTTAAAATAAAACATAAAAATGAGTAAACACACACACACACACACACACAGGTACACACACACACACACACACACACACAGGTACACACACACGCACATACACAATGTGTGTGAACCTGACTTACATCCTGTCTCTGCTGATATAGACGGTGATTCACCACAGGAGGTGGAGGTGGGGGGGAGGGGCGGAGGAGGGGCGGAGGAGGGGAGGGGGAGGGGAAGGGGAAGGGGAAGATATGGATGAAGGGGATGTGGCGGTGATTCACCGCTCCACATGTGCTCTAAGGGTGTTTCCTCTTAAATGTTTCATCAAAATGAAACCACCTTTAGGCCTTTTTTCAATATTTCCAATTTCTATTCAGATTTTTTTCTTTTTTTTTTCTTGCTGAGTGGAAACAACCAAGGACAAAATGTTTTCTTTAGAAGATTAGCCCCTAGTTTAACACGGTGCAAACTGCATGTCTAAATAATCACACACTCAAATAAATAAATAATCACATAAAGAGAGGATTAGTCAGAAAAGAGGCCAAGGATAACGCTCAGAACGATACTACCATCACCGTGCTTCAGTGTGGGGATGATGTTCTCAGGGTGAGGAAAATCACTCCCCACAACATGATGCTGCCATCACCGTGCTTCAGTGTGGGGATGACGTTCTCAGGGTGATGAAAAGCATCCCCACACCATGATGCTACCATCACCGTGCTTCACACTGTGCATGGTGTTCTCAGGGTGATGAGTAGTGTTGTTTTTTTTGGCAAACGTAATGCTTTGTGCCAAGGCAAAAGCGTTCAATTTCGGTCTCATCAGACCAGTGAGCCTTTTTTCCACATGTTTACCGAGTCTCCAACATTTAATTGTGTTCGGTGAGATCTTCAAAATTTGAATTTTTTTAAAATAACCAAACTCTGATTAATACTTTTCCAGAACTTTGTCCTGGACTTGTTCTGATAGTTCCTTGATTTTCATAATGTTGTTTGTTTAGGTATGTTTTACAAGCTCTGGATTCTTCCAGGAACATGTGTGTATTTATATTTAGATCATGTGACACTTTACTTGCACATAGGTCAACTCCATCAACTAATCATGGCCCTTCTGCTGATCACTGGTTGCACCAGAACTAATTTACAGAAATACGCGTGAATACTTACGCAGTCACAGCTTTTACATTGTTTATTTGTAAATAACGTTGCAAACTGTGTAGATTTTTCCCTTCACTACAGTATTATGAGATATTTTATGTCCCAGATTAAGTCCATTTCAGTGACAGGTTTTAACACTACGGAAAAGTTAAGTATTCAAGGGGATGAATATTTATTCACTGCACTGTATATTCGCAAAATATCTAAAAAATTCGATATCAAACTTTAGGCCACGCCTCCTAAATGAGTCTGATGCTGACACCTAACTACGTTCTGAGGAAGAAAGTGATTCAAGATGGAGCAACGGCTGTCTTCAGCTCTGCAACATTGTTTTTATCCATGTTTATATATAACCGTGTATCATTCAGGGTCAGAAACCACATCAGCCAATGTGTGCGAGACACTAAACACCTCAACAAAGCCCTAGACATAGCAGACTGTTTAGAACAATGAAAACAGGACGCAGAATCGAGTTCTACGTAGGCAACTTCATTTGCAGCTTTGCTAATTTACCCATAATAACAACGTACAGTAGTTAGCTAGCAACCTGGAAAGTTCGCAAAAAAAAAACACTGTGTAGGTGATGCATGTTATATGTACAGTCGAGTAACGAGGGGAAGTTGACAAAAAGGTGTTAAAAACAATACTGAAATACAGTCTGGCTCGAGCCAAGCTTGTTTTGAGATGACTGTACAAAGCCGAGGCTCTACATATATACGTATATATATATATATATATATATATATATATATATATATATATATATATATATATATAATTTTTTAAAACTGCGCTTTACAAACAAAAACATTTTGCAGTAGCGGCGCACAAAAATTTAGGCCCAATTTAGACAAAGAATGAGGAAAAATCCCGAAAATTTTGACTAACAAAGATCCATTTTGTAAATTAAATACAAGATATAAACATAGCCAGTCTTACAAATCGTTGTACTGAAAATAAAATCGTAGCTAAAATAGTAAAACATAGCTAAAATAAAACTAGCATGACTGTACATATTTTACAGCAGTTGCTGATCTGATGCACCAATGTTTTTTTTTTTGTTTTTTTTTTGCATTCTTGTTTTTTGTAGTGCTGAATTAGCATTTTATGCTACGTGCTGTTCAAATAATAGTTCATACATGTTTTATTTTATTACTTTGTCATTTCAGTTCAATTTCCTTCAAAGCTATTAGTTAAAATTTTAGTTAAAAAGCTGAAATAATAATTGAATCCGTGGCTTAAACTGTAATTCAATGATTCAGCAATTCTGGTTTCAGTTCTCTGGTGGGTCTGTCTTGAATCTCACTTTCAGCCGAGTAATTTTCATTTCAACGCGTCACGACGTTAAATGAGCAAACCTGCTTTGTTTTATACAGTAAAATGTTCATCGATTTAAAGAGAGACGAAGAAAACCAAAGTAGAACGCTAAATCTGTCAGACGTAACTGTTCCACCAGATGTGGGCTATCAAGAGGATTGTGTTGTTGTGGCGTGACTTATATTTCATTCCTTGTCATAACAGAAAATAGTGAGATTTTGGGATTTGTATTTGATATTTAAGCCAAGTTTACAAGAACATTTTGGCATCTGTTGAAAAGCACAGTGATGTACAGTGCTGGTTTGTGGCCATGTTTGTGGCTGGAGATTTATGTGCCTCATTCGATCATGCAAGCTGCAGACCATCTCCAAACCTGCGTACGATGACACAAGTGGGCAACAAAGCGACAGACGCTCAGACCTTTTCTACATACAGTATGTGCATTTGAGCAACATTTGAATTGAGGTGTTTTTTTTGCCGATTCTATACAAATTAGCTATGACGCTGTAATCCAGATGTTTGGATTGAATGATGGTGTGTGGTGTGACGTTTTTCAGTTCCCTGCTGACAAATTCAGTTTTACCTGACATTAGTTCCTACTTACTGTCTGACACGCAAAAACGTGATTAATGTTAATAACTACGACTATACATGCAGCAATATATTGTCATTATTCTAGACTCTTATAAGATTATTTCAATGCTTGCCATCTTCTCATTCATATATCATCTTGATTAGTCTTAAGCATGTGCGTAACCCGACTCTGAATACGAGTAACTTTCCCTGTGTAAATACTGATGTAACTTTTGGCAACTCTTTGCCAACTCCGTTCCCAGGGCTGCGTAAGTAATCATAGATTAACATTTAATTATATTTAATTCTAATTTTTTTAAGTGTAATTTTGTTCATGTTCAGCATTCACAGTTACTGTGTATCTACAGTAAACATAAGTGAAAGAAAATCCAGATTTCTGTTGTGTTTAAATGTGATTTATAAATTATTGTGACTTCAATACCAAATAAAATCATCTTGATTATCATTTGAGCCATTATAGTGCAGCCATATTCACTGTTTGAGATGAAATATCCCATTTTCACTTTGTCCTAAAAGTAAAGTGATATTAAAAAAAAAAAAAAAAATTACAACATGCGTTTGGTTCAGTTTCCCTTAGAAACCAGAATTTTCTTAAAGGTCACTTTTTACACTTAACACAGTTTACACTTTACACTTTACACTTTACACAGTTTGACAGTAACAGGGTTAAATAAATGAAAATGTCTGCTTGGTTTCACTTCCTTCCTCCATCCCGTTTCCTCATTTCCTGGGCGTGGCTGCTCGGAAAGAGTGTGTCCGATCATGCAGTGTGTTTCCCCCTACAAGTTGATGTTCTTCTCATCATTGCAATCCCCCCACCCAACACCCCCCCCACACACACACACACACAGACACACATTTAAAATGAATATTTAAAGTAGCTAAATAGATCAGAGTTAATGCACATAACATACAACATTTCCACTGTACATTTATCTTTTTTTTTAAAAATAAAACTCAGTCGCTTAATGTGTTTTCTAAAAACAGCTCTGTTTTTGACACGATTTCCGCACCTGCTGCCATTGCTTTCACTTTGCAGCCACACACTTGCGATAGAGAAGAAACCACACACACTTTCAGAAGAAGAACTCTCACGAGCTCCACTGCACTCTGAAGTGAGTGTTTACACACTTCATGACTCTCAATTACCAGAAACTAGCACTTGCGTGTGGGCGATATTGCTAACATATTATATTATTGCATTTTGTTTTGTTACCGGTTTTTATGGAAATGAGACCTCTGTGGGTGTTTTTCTATCACTGGAGTCTCCCAGATGACACAGAACAATAGCATTGATATTTATAACCATTTTAATTCCATTCTTAATTCTAGATCATTATAGACCAAGTGCTTCACTCTTTAGGCCGGAATTGAGTTGATGTAGCTAATTAGCCGGCTGACATCTAACAGGAGGTCTTCCACAAATTACTGTACTACAAACCTTCAAAGTTTGTTCTGAATGCCCGCTCATGCTAGCTATGGTACTTTTTTAATGGCGGTTTATTTTGCTTCTTTAGCAACCAAGTTTATCGATTTCTCAAGGTAAAGGTGTGCGCAAGACCGATCCACTCACTCCCGCAGAAAGTTTGGTTCAACTGGAGCAGAAGGGATTGGTGAACTTTTTACAGGAATGGGCAGGATTGGCCAAACTTTTCATGAGGTTGGGCCGGATTGGTCAAACAGTCTGTGGGAGAACTTTCACACTTGTATGTGTGTGTATGCGCGTGTGTGCGTGTCAAACTGAAGGATTTGCCAAGCTTTCTACTAGGACAAGGGCGATTGGCCAAACATTCTACAGGAGCCAGAGGGATTTGCCAAACTTTTTGTGGGAGTGGAGGGGATTGGCCAAACCTTCTACTGGAGTTGGTGGGATTGGTCAAAATTTCTACAGGAATGGGTGAGATTGGTCGAACTTTCTTTGGAAGTGGAAGGAGGCAGTCAAGAGTGTCTGAGGGAGTTGGGCGAGATTGGCTAAACTTTCTATAGGAAGGATGGGGGTGGTTTGTTCAAAATTTCTACAGGAATCGGCAGGATTGGTTAAACTTTCAACTTAAATGGACAGGATTGGTCAAACGTTTTAAATGCAATCTGAAGGATTGGGCAAATTTTCTAGGAGAATTGGAAAGATTGGTCAAACTTTCTATGGAAACTGGTGGGATTGGTCAAATTTTCTCCTAGAATGGGTGGGACTGATCAATCTTTCTACTGGAATGGGAAGGATTGGTTAAACTTTCTGCAGGAGCAGATGGGATTGGTCAAACTTTTTTTTTTATGGGATTTGTCAATCCTTCTGTGGGAGTGGACAGGAATTCTGACCTTTCATACATGAAGTGGAGAGAAAAAACAGAGAGCCACCAACCATGTGAAAAATATTTTAATAAATATAGACTTTTGTTTATCAGGTGAATAATATAATGTCAGAGTTGTAGGCTGCACAAGTCAAAATCTACTCTCGCATTTTTTTTAAAGGAGAAAATTCAAGCAAAACACTCATGCCGTAGAAGGCCACTACTGCTTTATCTCCACCAGTAGGCTTAGAGATCACAAGAGGTGTGGACTGGATGTTAAAACGCTTACACCTTGGAGATGTGTCACTTAGGTGCCATGTCCGGTGCAGGTTCTAGCTAACCCTTCTTATTTTTTTCATTTGCGTCATTTGATCTCAGACTGTTTTTCTGGTAATGTGCTTTCAAAAAAAAAAAAAAAAAAAGTACCTTGGACTCTGGTATCAGACTTTTGGCCATTTTTCTTTGGTATTTTTGTATTTTTCTTCTTAGCATAAACGTCTACAAACGGATCCTCACCCACATGTCGAGTCTGTTTTGCTGCACCCTTCTACACCAAACTCTGCAAAGAACACTGGAGGATCTCGGTGTGATAAGGCACACATGTGTGTGAGCACACACGGTATCCACAGTAACACCTGAAACACTGCAAAACGAAAAGCTACGAGTGAAGAGGAAACAGCTGTGTCCTAAATCAGAGCCACAGTCGAGCGGCCTTCGGGGATTTCGCCTCACAACATCCGCTCATGTTTCATCTAAAGCTGGCCAGACTATTACAATACGGGAAACATTTTCATATTTCAAAAGTACATAACACGGATCACTGAAGTGAGCTTTGCTAATAAGGTGCCTCTGTAAAACTATGATATATTTATTTGATATTTACAAAATATAAATGATTTAACAAAGAAAAGAAAAAAACGTCAATCTGTACAAAAACAGATGCTTCATCAGCTACCGGTTACTGAGTAACAGTAGAGTCAATTGCTGTTATAGTAGTACTGACAATATAGTATGTGCATATAGCTTCATTTAATATCAATATTTCATTCCTTACAAATCAGATCACCATATTTCAAACCTGTAGCAGGTTTTATTTGTTTGAAATAATGACTGGGACATCATACACAGCAGCATATAATGTATAAATCATTTTACTATCATACTGATATATCATCACCAGAGTTTGTTAGATAGTTTCCTGTTTTATTTTAATAATGTTGAGTATAGGGCTAACACTTAACACTCACTGAGAGCAAATCCTAGCGGCAAAAACTGTCTGGATCCGTTCAGCAGCCAATGAAAATAAAGAGGAGGCGGGGCTTACCACACCGTAAGTTAAATTAACAATGATAGTCTGTCTGCGTATGTCTATTTTTGACAACACACACACACACACACACACACACACATATGTAACAAATCCCAAGTTGAAATCATAGAGTTAAATTTAAGATTTTTACCTCTGCGACCATTTTAAAGCGCAGACATACGCTGAGAAAATTAGGAATGTTAAGGTTAGCGCATTATTCCTCCTAACACCATTAACCGTGTGTTTATTAATTGGACATTATGTCTAAATTTGTGTTTTGACAAAAATAGTGGATACACTGAGCAAATTCTGGAAATAATATATATATATTTTTT
>CM074974.1:29404904-29407404 GCA_037576825.1 Pangasius krempfi | reverse complement strand
TTTTCACTAAAATAATAAATATATATATATATATTTTAATAGACGTTTGTGGTGTGGTTTTCATTCAGTGTGTGGACGGCCTCCACCTTGGAGTTTGAAGTGTTTTTGAATAAAAACATGTATTCATATGTGTGTGTTCCTATAACGCCATGTTCTGATGTGTTTTATTCCTCTTATACCACAGCAAATATAACATCCATCCATCCATCCATCCATCCGTTCTCTGTACCGCTTTTCCTACACAGGGTCGCAGAGAGTCTATCCCAGGGGACTCGGGGCACAAGGCCAAACCATTGCATCACACACACACACACACACACACACACACACACACACACACACACACACAGAGAGGAAAAATTTATTAAGTGTATCTAAATCAGAGAAAGGAATCATTTATATGCTGCAATAAGTGGAAAGGTTTTAACTGATACACTTCTTTCCCTTATAATAAATGTTTTTATATGAACCCTGGCCTCCAAAATGTAACCATAGCAACAATCTGTATGTTTAAATGAGACGATGGTGCCAGACTTCATCTGCATCATCGTGTTTGTTTGTTTTCACACACACACTCGTATTCACACACTACAGGCAATTTAGAGATACCAGTCAGTCTACAGCGCATGTGTTTGGACTTGGGGGAGGAAACCGGAGTGCCCGAGGGAAACCCCCGAAGCACCGGGAGAACTTGCAAACTCCGCACACACAGGGCGACTAAGACGGAAATCGAACCCCCATCCCTGGAGGTGCGAGACAACAGTGCTAACTACTAAGCCACCATTTGCCACCCCAAGTTGCCGATATATACACTTTTAAATACATTTTTATTAAATAACACGTGTTACAACTGACTGTAAACGCTTCAAATTTATCTGAAATGTTTTTAATTTTGTGAAATTGCACACACAACTACATCACACTTTAATGGACTGAGACGTTTAAGTTCTTTGCACGGAAATTTTACAGCAACTGGATTGCATTACTACTATTACTACTACTACTACTAATAATAATAATAATAAGAAGAAGAAGAAGAAGAAGAAGAAGAAGAAGTAGAAGAAGAAGAGATATTATTCTATGTTAGTGGATGTAAGTGAACGTAAGAGAGAAACTTACAATCTCCCAATCTGGCAACCCAGAGTACAGCCGATCGCTTTACAGCTTTACAGCCCAATTGTAAAGTGCATTATTTAGTTAAAGTTTACAGTTTTACAATGCCTTTATTTTTGTTGCTTACACAATGCTCTCTTCTTCTTTTTCTAAAAGAGGAGGACCCTAGAAAAGAAGCGAGAAGAAGTCAAGTGTCAGTTTCAGTTCCGCATCAACACACATTAAGCAGATAAATATTGTACGGTGATATTTGTTTATACCACAGCGCCACTGAATCCTCGATTCTGATTGGTCAGAAAGTGTTAACTAACATTCTACTGAAGGTTTATATTAATGCGCTTGCTCTAATACGTTATGGTTTCTATAGTAACAGCTCGTTCACAGGGACTTGTACGGTGGACGCTCCACGTACACTGATTTCTTTCTGTAAACAGATGTTCAGTGGAAGGAGTCTCCAGTGTCAGTGCTTTGTAACATTCAGAGGTATAACTTCAAGAGAAAGAAAAAAGAGAGGCTGGTGAGGGAACGAGTGCTCATAGCTGCTACGACATTAAATGTAACTATTAACGGATAAACAGTACAACATGTTTTTAAGAAATAAAATCAGTTGGAAAATAAAAACCTTTGGGGTTAGTAACAGTAACTCTTTTGCTGTTACTATAGAAACAATAACGCATTAGAACAAGCGCATTAATATGCACCTGCGACTTGGAGCTGCATTAGAAAACTAATCAACGCCTTCTGACCAATCAGCTTTGACGAAACAGTATGAAAGTTAGCCGTGAGGGTTCTATAATGCTTATCTAGTAGATATATGCTCCTAAATTTGTTAGCTGTGTTAAAAAAAAGCAAATAAACAACACCAAACATGTTGAGTCGGATCGATTAGGTTTGCAGTAACAGTAAAGACAATTTGTATGTTTCATTTTGAGCTAAATCATTCGCACGGACGTGTTAATTCCGCAGCCTCATGCGAACGCTCTTCCTCGCTTCAGCGCTCGATGGAAAGTAGTGCTCACCTGCTATCAGTGTGTTACTGCTGTCGTGACCTCAGTGCCTCCTGCAGAATGTGAAGTGTGTGAGCTTGTGCCACGGAGAGATGGGAGCTAGGAATTACACACACACACATACACACACACACACACACACATACACGACTCGTCCTCCTCCTCACCATTCTTTGTGAGTTATGAGTGAGCACACACACATACACACACACACACACACACACACACACACACAGGCACTAGTGTGTGGTACTAAAACAAAATGTGTCTTATTATGAAAAGCCGTGCCATGCTGTATGGTTTAGAGACAGTGGTGAGAGCGGCCATGCTGTACGGTTTAGAGACAGTGGAGAGAGCGGCCATGCTGTATGGTTTAGAGA
>CM074974.1:29378372-29388372 GCA_037576825.1 Pangasius krempfi | reverse complement strand
TTCTTTTTAGTATTGATGAGTGAACTGTGACAGGAGGCGGGACTCACGCCACAGCCAATCACGTTAGAGATTGTTAAAGCAACGCTGTCATTGGTTAAAGCTAGTTAAATCCCTGAGTAACTATAATAATTATAATAATAACAATAATAATAATAATCTAAAAATAAACGTGGCTGAGTCGTATAAGGAACTCAGGGAAGCAGCTCAGTGAATTATAATTATATTTAAATGAATATTTCTGATGTTGGGGTTAAAAATGATTCAGGTTTATATCATTAGATTCTGACTTACAGATGTCTGATTATCAGTTTGTGGAATAAATCCATCTAAACTTTGCTGTGTTTTACGGATAAAGACAGTAACTGAGGCTTCTTTCTTTTCCACTGTGCTCACATCCACACAGACTTGTTGCAGTGCATGCTGGGAGGAGTGCAGTGTCGGCTGGACAGCGGCGTGGAGCGCGTGCGGAGGATGGGCATGGTGGTGGGCGAGTGTATCAGCCGGAGATTAGACACGCCCACCTCGCAGCTCAGATTCCAGGTGACCTTTCACCTTTAAACACAACCTGGACTCAGGACGGTCTTTTCTTTCCTTTTATTTTTTTACTCCGTTTCTTTCTGTCACTGCTATTTTATTGTATTTATAGTGTAATGTTTATACGTAAAGTTTATATGGCTAAGGCTGTGGGATTTTTCCTGTTACTGTCTGTGTCACATGACGGACAAGTGGATTATTTGCTGGCATAGCAGTCATTTGATTATTTCAGTCGTGCTCTCAGTTTGAACTTTCAGTTTACTTCTGATTTCACACCCCGAGTGGTAACATTCACGGTTTCGCACTGGCTCTGCGTGTGGTATCCTGCCAGTGATCACTCGGGTTATTCTCATCAGACTTGCAGTTATGATTTATTGGGTTGTAAGTGTGTATAACGCAAGCAAAGCGATGACGAAGAGATACGTGTAGTGTACATTTCGGTTAAGAATCACGACTCGATTAACGCACGTCCTACCCAGTTTTGCTGCTGCGTAGACCGGTAAAGATAATGAAACGTGGTGTTCAGGTCAAAGCTGCTACGAACAGGCTGATGTATGTGAAGCACGTGTCCTCTTCAGCAGATTAATGACATTAACGAAGTGTCCGTTAGGCCAACGATTCAGGGACGTCCCTGCAGAAAGCCGCGTGACTGAATCACTGATGAGAGAAAATGAACGAGAGGCCCAAAGAAGACTCTCCAAAGTTGACATTCTCTCTCTCCTTTCCAAATGCAGCGACTTTTTCCCACAATTAAATTCTCATGTTTAACCCAAGACATCCTGCCCAGACTGCCAGTTTCGTTTCTAAGGAATATCTGTGTAATTATTCAAACTATAAAATGATACAAACTAAAAACTAGAGTTCTGTGTCTAGCACATGACGCTAATGTATAGATTTCTACAGATGTGATGAAAGGTTGTGCTGCTAAAATGACACTTGACCTCCTCCTACTGCTGTGGTCCAGTTTAATGTTTGTCCTGTTAGTGTTACTGCAGTGTATAGTGTGTTAAAATAAGTACAAGTCAGAGAAAGTTCATTTTTGAATTAATTAATAAAGTGTGTGTGCGTGTGTGTGCGTGCGTGTGCGTGCGTGTGCGTGCGTGCGTGTGCGTGCGTGTGCGTGCGTGCGCGTGCGTGCGTGTGCGTGCGTGTGCGTGCGTGTGCGTGCGTGTGCGTGCGTGTGCGTTAGTATGAGGAAGATGAGGAGAGCAGAGAGTTGCTGGCTCTGATGGAGCCTCAGACTAAAGAGGATGAAGAGGAACAGCAACCACCTGATGCTATAAATAGGTAAAGAATCACACACACACACACACACACACACACACACACACACACACGCATGCGAGTGAGACATAGCAAGTGATTCTACTTCATGTGACATCATCGCTTTGTCCTCATTCAGACCTGAGGCCAAAAGTCAAAAGAGTTCATCAGGGCAGTCTGTGACATCACAGCTCCCAGCGACCAATCAGACGTCTGCAGCTGGACAAGGCAGTGATTCTGAGCTTGACAGGTACACACACACACACACACACACACACACACACACACACACACACTACTACTTAACACATATGTAATGCCTCATGAAAGTCTAATAATGTGCCGTTAGATGGCTGTTAATATCTAATAATCTTGCTGTAACACCAGTGTTGCTGTTCATTATAACGTCACGTGGTGTTCCTTTATAACTGTTAATGACCTGATTATAAAGCAGCTGCAGTGTTTATTAACAGTTATAAAGCTTATAGACGTTTAACGCCATCACCGAGTGCTTCACGTAAAGTGAATGATTTATTAATTTATTCCTCACTAACACCCTCTCTCTGTCTGTCTCTCTATCTCTCTCTGTCTGTCTGTCACTCTGTCTGTCTCTCTCTCTCTCTCTCTCTCTCTCTCACACACACCCACACACACACCCTCACTCTCTCACACACACTCTCACTCTGTTTCTCTCTCTCTCATACACTATCTCACACTATGTCTCTCTTTCTCACACACACTCACTCACTCACACTCTCTCTCTCTCTCTCTCTCTCTCTCTCTCTCTCCCTCTCCCTCTCTCTCTCTCTCTCTCACACACACCCACACACACACCCTCACTCTCTCACTCTCTCACACACACTCTCACCCTGTTTCTCTCTCTCTCATACACTCTCTCACACTATGTCTCTCTTTCTCACACACACTCACTCTCTCTCTCTCTCCCTCTCCCTCTCTCTCTCTCTCTCTCTCTCTCTCTCTCTCACACACACACACCCACACACACACCCTCACTCTCTCACTCTCTCACACACACACTCACTCTGTTTCTCTCTCTCATACACTCTCTCACACTATGTTTCTCTCTTTCTCACACTCACTCACTCACACTCTCTCTCTCTCTCTCTCTCTCTCTCTCTCTCTCTCTCGCTCAGTGATGATGAGCTCACTCCGTATGACATGTCTGCTGATCAGGTGAAGCAGAAGGCGACTCCGCCCCGCTACGTCCGAGACTGTCTGGACGGTGAGACGCCACTGTGCATTAATATTATAATAATTTACACTGATTTCGTTTCATCAGAGACATTTATCCAAAAAAATCAGAATAAAATCCACTCACAAGTGTTTTATAGGGAGTGATGCAAAAAAATGTCCCAATGGCAGCAGTTCAGAAACTGATTATACATTAAAAATGTTAAAATTAAAAATGTGTATATTTTTATAAAGGATGTTGAATGCGTTGTATTCAGTAATTAATCTGTCTGTTTGTCAGACGTGTTTCAGTAATTAACACTGTGACATGTTTGTTGTTGATGGATCGAGACAGACACATTTGTCAGCAAAAGCAGTGTTTTTTTTTTCTTTCTTTTTTTCTTTCAACAGCGCGTTCACAAACATTCACAAGAACACATCCAATATTTCTATTTGTTCATGCTGCTTTAGTGTTTGATAAACAGCTTGGTAATTTTTGGAGGAATATACAGTATATAACAGCACGGTGTTGCTTTTTTTACCTTTTTTGATATCATGAACACGACACCATCAAATAAAAATGTTCCGTTTTTTTAGGGATACTAATTATTATATTAAATGATGCTCATTGACATCTCATAACATCTGTAAAAAAATAAAAATAAAAAAATACCAAACATCTAACATCAAATGACGTAAAAACCTATTGTACTAATAAACAAACTGAGCACTGACACACGGGTCTACACTCATTTTTAATGCCCACGCTCGCTGATACCGCTCTGAGCGCTCGGGTCGGCTGTCCTCACGCTCTCTATGATGGAACTATTTAAACTGGAACTTTATCGTGAACGTAAAGCTCAGCACGAGGAGCTCATTGCCAGCAACAGACATGCTGCTGTTGTTGTTCTTTCGGCTGCTCCTGTTAAGGGTCGCCACAGCGGATCATCGGTCCGCATATTTTTACGCCCTTCCTGATGCAACCCTCCCTGATTTTATCCGGGCTTGGGACCGGCACTGTGCAGTGTTGTGTTCAACCCCAGGGGCTGGGCTCGGTTCCCTGGGCGGGATTCAAACCCCGGCCGTGGCAGCGAGCGCGCCGAGGCCTAACCACTAGTCCTCAAGGAACCAGGAGAGCAACAAACATAAACAGAGCTAAATGAGATGTTCTGTCATGGCCCAGATCGAGTAATACTAAGTATTAGTAACAATGAGTACCAAAAATGTACTCGGTCTAAAAATATTATATTGATGCATCTTTCTTTTCTGTTTGTCTGTGTGTATGGTGCTGCACAATATGTTCCCACTCAGCCATGAACAGTTCTACTCGCTTCATTAGTTAAGTTCCTGTTAAGTTCCAGCTAGAACCTTTGGTACTTGTGTCTGATTGAAAGCATCCAAACCGATAATGGAATTACTAAACCATTAATGAATCAATGTAGCAGCACTAGTGTGTGAACCTGGTAGTGTGTGAGATTATATTCAGACATAGGCTGTGTTTGATTGACAGCCCTGATGTCGTCTGATGACCCGGAGAGGGTGGAGCTGAGTCTTCAGGCAGCAGACGGGCTTCTGAGGAGGAACATCAGCACCACGCGAGAGGTGAGAGGTCACCAAGAGGTCACCAAGAGGTCACCAAGAGGTCACCAAGAGGTCACCAAGAGGTCACCAAGAGGTCATACAGTGCATTCAGAAAGGATTCAGACCCCTTCATTTTTTTCGCATTTTGTTGTGTGGTAGCCTTTTTCACGTCAGTCTACACTCCAGACCCCATAATGATGAAGCAAAAACCAGATTTGTGATAAATTTATTAAAAAGAAAAAAACTGAAAGAGCACATTGACATAAGTATTCAGGCCATTTGTAATGACTCTTGAACTTTAGCTCAGGTGCATTCCATTTCCTGGATCATCTTTGAGATGTTTCTGCACTTTGATTGGAGTCCAATTGTAGAAAATTCTATTGATTGGACCGGATTTGGAAAGACACACACCTGTCTATAAACGGTCTAACAGCTGAAACCGCATATCAGAGTAAAATCCAAGCCGTGAGGTCAGAGACAGGCTTGTGTCAGGCTACAAAGAAATTTTTGAAGGTTCCCGAGAGCACAATGGCCTCCATAATTCTTAAATGGAAGAAGTTTGGACAGCCAGTCTTCCTAGAGTGGAGTGTTGATTGGTGTGAAAAAGTGTTTTAAAGCATTTTAGCATGAGGCTGCAGCACAGTAAAATGTGAAGGGGTCTGAATACTTTCTGATCGCACTGTAAATGCTTTGTCCTAAACACTGGATGGACATTTTTTAGCAGGTAAAAGCTGCAGTGTGTTTCTGTGTATCGGTTGCCTGGAAACCTCACTGACGAGCTAGCACAACGTAATAAAGTGTGATGAGCTAGCTAGTTAAATGCATTGATACAGACACGTGTGTGTGTGTGTGTGTGTGTGTGTGTGTGTGTGTGTGTGTGTGTGTGTGTGTGTGTGTGTGTGTGTGTGTGTATCAGGTGAGCGTACAGTTCAGTAAAGTGCTGTTACACCTGGAGGACAGGTACAACATCACAGGCTTCTACACACTCCGACAGAACGCCATGGTGGCCCTTGCGATCACACACACACAGCCGGTAAGATACCACACACACCCTTCACACACCCTTCACACACCCTTCACACACCCTTCACACACCCTTCACACACACTTCACACACCCTTCACACACACTTCACACACACTTCACACACACTTCAGTGTGATTTTCTCATTCACTTTAGAGCTCACATACAACTTGTATTTAAAAATAAATAAATAAATAATTTCTTTTCTACTATATAACACCATATTAAAAAATTATAATAATTTAGCTCTTAACACACACAGACACACACACACACACACACACACACTAGGGTTGGTACAGTATAATGATCCAGCTTTATCCCAGTTCTATTAATTAATATTTAAAATGATATTTTGGTAACTTTTTTTATGTCATGTTAAAAATGTTTTGATGTGTTGTTGTTATTATTATTATTATTATTATTATTATTATTATTACTAGTAAAAGTGAATAAGGTTCTGTCTGTTTCTCAGGTTGTGGAATATCTGACTGCTGAGTTTTACTCTCTGAACTACAGCCTGAGGCAGAGGCTCGACATCCTGGAGGTGAAAATACGGCTGATTCTACAGCCATAATCTCATCATTTACTATTTATCTTTAATAATAATAATAATAATAATAATATTTATATCCACAATGATCCAGAATTCTCTTAAACATTATTCATATTAAACACTGAAATCGGTAAAACGTGTTAAACGTGAGAGTAAGTTACTGTGTTTCTGGTCTCCTTTCAGGTCCTTGCTGTCTCTGCCCAGGAGCTCTCTGAGCCAATCACAGAGAAGGGGGTGGAGTCACAGTCAGTTGCCAAGGTGACACCCCTGGACAGGTGTGGTGAGCTGGAACACTGGCGTGAGGTGGTGGAAAAACGCATTCAGAGTAAGACACGGCGCATCAGTAAGGTAACACACACACACACACACACACACACACACACAAGCAGTAAAACACTACCGAAGTACATAAACACACACACAGACACACACACTCTAACACAAGCAGTAGAAAAAAACTACAGCTGTACACACACACACACACACACACACACAGATACAATCACTAATCAATATTCTTCATTATACACACATTTATAAACATATATAAAATAAAGGTGAAAATATTATATGATTTAATATATAAAATACATCATAAACTTTCACTGAGACTGGTGTTAACTCTGTGTGTGTGTGTGTGTGTGTGTATGTGTGTGTGTGTGTGTGTGTGTGTGTCCTCAGGGTGTGTCACAGCCCCATAAAGCCACTCCAAACCGCTACGCCCCTGTCGCTGGCTACTTCTTCTTTCCCCTGTTGAGAAACTACGACAGGTGTGTGTGTGCGTGTGTGTGTGTGTTCCACGTTCAGATTGTGTGTCTGTAGTAAGTGTGTGTTCCAGGCTGTTTGTGGTTTTATAGTGACTAATTTTTGGTGATTGTGTTGCCGTGGTCGTGTGTTAGGGTAACTGAGAAAGCTTAAGATTTTCTGCTTTTGTTTGTTTGTTTTAGGCCGCAGGTGACCTTTGACCTTTTGGGCAGTGATCACCTGGTGCTGGGAAGACTGTTACACACACTCGGACTGCTAATGCACCTGGCCATCAATGCTCCGGTACACACACACACACACACACACACACACTCACACTCTTCTAATCTCAGCGCTTTTCACAGAAATGTACTGCACACATTTAGTGTGTATTGTCTTTTGTATGTTTTTTGGGCCCAATAAACCGTGTGTGCGCGTGTTTGTGTGTGTGTGCGCGTGTTTGTGTGTGTGTGTGCGCGTGTTTGTGTGTGTGTGTGCGCGTGTTTGTGTGTGTGTGTGTGTGTGTATGTAACTGAAGGTGGCGACCCAGATGGGCAAAGCTCTTCTGGACTTCGTGTGGGCGGTACGTTTCCATGCTGACCAGTAAGTATGAGTGTAGATCGGCTAAAAACACACTTCTTGTCATTAATTTCAGTGAAAAAATTCTGGTTAAACCTTCTGCTTTTAATTTACGCTCACAGCGTAGAGGCATGTTGGCTAAATTTAAACTACAGTGCCATCGGGTGACTCCGCCCCTTTTACTACTGTACACACAGCAGTGTGCGATCTCTGAGCGGGAAAAAAGCGTCTCATGTTCTACATCATTATTCGTCTGCGTAAAGGGATTTTATAAAGTCTGCTCCAAAAAGTGTTTAAAGTGGTTTAATCCCAATTTTATGAAGTGATATGATGCTTTGCTTCCGGACCCGGAAGCGCTGCACTGTTTACAGCAGAGGAAGCGGGACGCTGTTTGCGAGCTTCGTTCATTACGTTCTAAGTTGATTTTGCTTTAGGTCTTGGTTTATTTATCAAAACAGTGCGGCGTTTCCGAGAACGTCCGCTCTCACATCAACACAACACACATGAGTCATGAGTAATAAGTAATAATATGTAATTCTTTATTGTCATTGTAACAATGGATGTACAACGAAATTGAGGGATTACTCTCAATGCAAACAGTAAAATAAAATACAATAAAATAAAATAAAAATATACAGGTATTTACACTTAGTGTGCACATAACACGCGCTCTAAAAGTACACAAAGTGTGCCGTTTGAGATGAGACCTGATTGTTTCAGATCTTCAAACTAAATTTAATATAAAACCGAAACCTAATATAAAAATGATCTTTTCATTCATTGAAGGAAAAAAGTTTTGTAACGAATACTTTTTCACAGCACTGTAAGTCTGTCAGCTACTCAGAGAGGGTCTGGGGCAGAGCATCTAAATATGTGTGTGTTAATTATCACATGACTGTCAGTAATTGGGGCGGAGGGAGGCGGTGAGTCTCGGCTCATAGACCTACAACAAAAATGAATGTTTTCTGATAGAAAGATTCATTGAGATTCGAGAAATTAAAAGCTAAGTCCATGCTGAAACATGATTATATTGAAATATTTGTGAAATATTTCTCTATCTGTTTCTCTCTTTATGTGACTCTTTGTCTCTTTTGGTGTGTCTCTGTCTGTCTGTCTGCCTCTCTCTCTCTCTCTGACACACTCTCTCTGTCTCTCTCTCTCTCTCTCTCTCTCTCTCTCTCTCTCTCTCTCTCTCTCTCTCTGCAGGATGGTGAGGAGAGGTGTGTTGTTCTCAGTGTGTGCTGTGTTTTTGAGCATGCCCAGTGAAAATCTGCTGCTGGAACTCAGTGATGATCTAGTGGAGACCAGGTCATGGCTCGCAGGTAGTGTGTGTGTGTGTGTGTGTGTGTGTGTGTGTGTGTGTGTGTGTGTGTCATTTAGTTATATCTAATGATCATCTTCATAATTGTTTTTTGATCTGCAGAGAAAAGTGAGATAAATCAAGCAAGTAAATGACTAGAAATACAACAAAATACAACAAATACTCGAATATGAAGCTTGAATATGAAACTCAAATAGGGAAGTTGAATACAAAGTTTGGGTAAGGAACTGGAATAGGACACTAATATGTGTAATGTAATATAAAAAACTTGGACAGGAAACTCTAATAGGAAACTGAAATATGAAACTTTTTGAAATTCTAATATGAATCTCGAATAGGGAACTCAAAATTAAAACTTCAGTTACATTTTGATAGGAAACTCAAATAGGGAAGTTGAATACAAAGCTTGGATAGGAAACTGGAATAGGATGCTCTGATATGTGTAGTGTAATATAACTCTAAGAAACTCGGATCGGAAACTCGGATCGGAAACCCGATTGCCAGGCTTAAAATCAAAACTCAAATAGAAAACCCAGGTACAAAAGGCTTCACCTGAACCACTAAAAATATGAATAAAGCCGTGTAATGGATTAATTAACTGCCCTCTAATTCTGTAATGGATCTGCAGTTCAGAGGAAATCAAACTAAATAACATCACTAGTTGTGTTTGCATCCAGCTGTTTCACAAATGTTTCAGTGTAAACGCTTGTGCTTCCAACATCTGCTGTTCTGTATTAGAGCGACAAGATGACATCATCAAAAGAGTACGAGCCAAACCACATCCAGTCATGGACTACTATTAGCATACGTGCTAAAGCGCAGAGCAGGTAGTGTTAGCCGTGGCTATTGCTGCGCTAAAAGTGGAACGGGAACAGAACGCTTGATGTGAAGGTGGTGTGAACCGGGAATACGCTGTTGCTAGGCAACGCAGGGAGCATGGATACTGAGTAAATGCTAGCTAGTGACTGGGGCTGTCTTTTTAACTAGACAATGCAAATATACAAGAGACTGTGGAAATGAGGCAAAACCGTATGGAATATCTTTCAGATGTAAATGATTAAGATAATAAAAGACCAATTACAATCTCATTGTTCCGAAATAGCACGAAAAACAACGTACAGCCTCGTAAAGCATCACACACTCGCATCACACACTCGCATCACACACTCGCATCACACACTCGCATCACACACTCGCATCACACACT
>CM074974.1:29324038-29335971 GCA_037576825.1 Pangasius krempfi | reverse complement strand
AAGTGGCCTCCAGCTCTGCAACGTTTTTCTCCAGATGCTCTCGTTTTCTCATCCAGCTCCCTCTCTCCTGTTCTGCAGTCTTCTCCCGTTCCTCACAGAGTTTCGGGAAAGCCTGGAGCTCAGTGATGTTCTGGAGGTATGCAGTGTTCCTCTCCTCCATGTATAATTTGGCCTTCTCTCTTTCCTGCTCCCATTTTTGTCGCTCAAAAATCAAAGTGGCCTCCAGCTGTGCAACATGTTTCTCCAAATGCTCTTGGTGTCTCAGCAAGCTCTCTCTCTCCATCTCTGCAGCCTTCTCCTGTTCCTCACAGAGTTTCAGGGAAGCCTGGAGCTCGGTGATGTTCTGGAGGTATGCAGTGTTCCTCTCCTCCATGTATAGCTTGGCCTTCTCTCTTCCCTGCTCCCGTGTTTGTCGCTCAAAAGCCATAGTGGCCTCCAGCTGTGCAAAGTTTTTATCCAGTTGCTCTAGGTTTCTCATCAAGCGCTCTCTCTTCAGCGCTGCAGTCTTCTCCTGTTCCTCACAGAGATTCAGGGAAGCCTGGAGTTGTACAGGGTTCCTCTCGTCTATGTCCAGCTTGGCCTTCTTTCTTTCCTGCTCCCATGTTTTTTGCTCAGAAGCCAAAGTGGCCTCCAGCTGTGCAACATGTTTCTCCAGTCGCTCTCGGTCTCTCATCAAGCTCTCTCTCTCCAGCTCTGCAGTCTTTTCCCATTCCTCACTGAGTTTCAGGAAAGCCTGGAGTTCGGTGATGTTCTGGAGATGTGCAGTGATCCTCTCCTGGGCCTTCTCTCTTTCTTCTTCCTGTTTTTTTCGCTCAGAAGCCAAAGTGGCCTCCAGCTGTGCAACATGGTTCACCAGATGCTCTTGGTCTCTCATCAAGTTCTCTCTCTCCATCTCTGCAGTCTTCTCCCGTTCCTCACTGAGTTTCAGGGAAGCCTGGAGCTCTGTGATGTTCTGCTGGTGTCTGGCGTCCCTCTCCTCTATGTCCTGCTCCCATTGCTTTTGCTCAGAAGCTAAAATGGCCTTCAGCTCTGCCACCTTCTTCACCAACAGGTGTCTCTCTTCCACTATCCTTTTCTGCATCATCTTACATTCCTCCATCTCTCTTGCTACTTTCTCCAACTCCTCCTGCATGGCCTCCTCAGGTTTCTTCTGCGTCCGACGTCTTAATCGTTCTCTAATCCTTCTAAACATCTTCAGAGTTGTGTTTCTCTTTCCTCACTCGGCAAATTCACAAATCAGTAACAGTGACAGTGGAACCGCTTTCTGCCTCCTTTTATACAAGATACAGGTCAGATTGTGACGTCACACTGCCCCCCCCACCACCACCCACACACACCACAGTTATCCCGGTTGTGACGTCACAGCCCTGGCTCTCTCTTGCTGTTTGGCGCGCTCTCTGTCTGCGCATGCGCAGAGCGTGGAGGGAACGCGCAAAGAGCTTTTTTGCCTTTTTGCAAACTTTTCTTACTTTTCTCCACTTTTCTATCTCTTTCTTTCCTGAGAGAAGAGTGAAATCCCAGTGATAAATAAGAAGTAATAGGTGTAAAGTGTGTAAAAAGCGAGTGATTGTGTAGCTCCACTCTGCTCGGCCTGAGCTGGATGACGTCATCGCTGAGCGCAGCTGTAATGCTAACGATGCTAACAGCGGAAACAGTGCGGTGGCGCTGAGTTTAACGCTCACTCTGAGACCGGCTCTGAGCTGCAGCACAGGACTCAAGAAAAGCCAAGCTGAGAAACTTGGCAAAGAGAAAAGTGTGTTAGAGAAGAAAACACGCACAAACAGCTCGATGCAAACAGCTGAGAAAATGGCAGCGTTAAAGCCCGTCATACTGTTGCTAGGCAACAGCGTTGACCCTAATACATCTGCGCCATTAACGTCTTTTACTGTTTAGTGTATTATTTATATTATTTATAATTTATTAGCCCTATTATCATTTATTAGCCCTATTAATTAATTATTTAGAATTTTTAAACTGTAGTATAAAGTTAATGTAATTTATGATGCTTCATTTTGCAGAATATTTTATCATACGTGTGTATGATACTGATTTAACATAATAATAATAATAATAATAATAATAATAA
This sequence comes from Pangasius krempfi, assembly GCA_037576825.1. Classification (NCBI taxonomy): domain Eukaryota; kingdom Metazoa; phylum Chordata; class Actinopteri; order Siluriformes; family Pangasiidae; genus Pangasius; species Pangasius krempfi. Next base: position 29,333,885 of record CM074974.1, on the reverse strand, counting down.
TAATAATAATTATTATTATTATTATTATTATTATTAAATTATAAAATAATGTATTTAAGAGCACAAATCAGAATCCTAAACAAAAGATTGTACATAAGAATGATATTAAAACATTTGTTTGTTTTGCTTGTTTTTTGGCTTGAAAGCAACTTTTGAACTTTTTCCTGTCAGATTGAAAGGTTTAATTTATTCTGAGTAAACAATAAATGATTTATATTTACATTTTAATTTGCGCATTTGGGATTTTTTCTTCAAAACCAGAAGCCGGTGCTGTGAATATTTCATGTGTGTGGTAGTGTACTCTTAAGTCCCGCTCCAGGCTTTGGATGAACCCTTACAAACTCATCTCTGTGCAACCAAATGACATATTAAGACTTGGATGCATGAAAAAATGGCTTAATGTAACTCTGTGTACTCTCTCATTTAGTATGCGTGGATCTACGAATATGCAAGTGGTCACTGACTCTACTCCACACCCCAAAACCTCTCTACCGCTCCTCTACACGCACACTTGCTCAAACACACATCCTTCCATATGTTTTCCACTTTGCTACTGTAAGCTACACAAGGACAAGAGGTAATATTGGTGCAATTCACAGTTAATGTTAAGTCCGGAGATGCTGTTTACTCATGAATGACTAAATATACAGGGAGATACTGAGGCTACGATTGGTTACAGAGGGAGATCAGAGGCTACAATTGGTTACATCACAGGCCAGTTAGCGTACATGCCCCGACAAAGAGTACATCTGTAGAGTACTAGTACAGCCCAAGCAATCTCTCTGAGTCCCTCTCACACAGCCAACTCAGTTCCTCTGAGTCCGTATCACACGGCAAATGGAGTTCCTCAGACTCCCAGTCACACAGCAAAAGCAGATCCTCCAAATTGGCCATGACCTATTTAAAAACATCTAGTATATTGATGCTCCCCCACTCGCCCAAATGTGATGGCCAGAGTACAAGGAGTTTAGAGAGAAGCCTGACACAGCATCTGAGTAGTCACCCACCATTTAAGTCCAACAAGAAGTACGATCTTTGAGTACAGGACTGTCAAGTGAGGGAAAAAGACGGTGTATGCCATATCAATACAATGAGGCCAGGGAAAGATCAGAGCCTGCTCACTCTGAAGTTTGCCAACAGACCTCAACCCCAAAATTCAAGGCATCAAACTTTTCTCTGTCAGAGGAAAGTAAGTACTCCCTTTTAATATTACTCGCTAATAATGAACTGAGTGTTAGACTCTTGTTGGGTAATGTTTGCTTATACCTGGTCACAGAGTTGAGGGGGTATCCAGAGCTTGTTAATGTTAGAATTTACTGAAGCATAGCCATTGTAAATGCCACTACTTACCTTTTCTTTTTTTAAAAAAGTGCTAATTTGTCAAATTTATGAAGAAAAAACTTTCCTACATAAGCTGTAAGGGGTATTTAAAGGCTGAATTTGTGATAACTGCTGTTTACCATCAGGGTCGTGTTTGTGCTGCACTTCACTGAGCCTTCAGGGTATTAAGGAACATAGAACGTATAGGAGTTAATGATACTGAATTACTGCCCAACCCCATTTCGTTTTATGGTGTATGTTAAAGTTGTGTTAAGTACCTACAAGTTTTTACTGGGTAAATAAAAATAACATTCTTGCATTATCAAATAACATCTGTACTCACTTCACTTTATCCTAGAATTCCAGAAGAAAGTGCTTCAGATGCTTGTAGGAATAAGAGATTCAGTAAAGTTTGCTATAGGATCCACTGATGGGACGGCATTTCAGATAAAGCCAGCCAACACACAGATATACTTCCGAGAAACTGAGAGAGAAGCATTGGAACGTTTCAAATGATTCATCTTCATGATCATCGTTGTGCATGCACATTCAGGTGAAGTGAATTAAACCACTAGCTACATTTCTTCTGGTCCATAGTCTTCATTAATTCAACGAAAACTATACACATAAATACACCATATAGATTAGATTCAACTTTATTGTCATTGTTCAAAGTACATGTACTAAGCCAATGAAATGCAGTTAACATCTAACCAGAAGTGCATAAGTGGCACTAAGGCACCGGTAGCGCCTTCCAGATGGGAGGAGGGTAAATAGTCCGTGATTCGGGTGTGAGGCGCCTTTGATAATGCCGTTCGCCCTCTGCAGGCAGCGTTTATTGTAGATTTATTTTTGTTTATTGTAGCTGAGTGCCACTGATGCGTTGGGCGGTTTTCACCACCCTCTGAAGGGCTTTTTGATCTGTTGCGGTGCAGTTGCCATACCAGACTGAGATGCAGTCGGTGATGACGCTCTTGATCGTACAGAGGTAAAAGTTTACGAGAATCTTGGAGCAGAGTTGGGCCTTTTTCAGACTCCTCAGAAAATAAAGGTGTAGTTGTGCCTTTTTAACCAGAAAGGAGGAGTCCAGGAACCAGGTGAGGTCCTCTGAGACCCCAAGGAACTTAAAGCTGGGTACACGCTCAACATTAGCTCCGTTAATGTGAATGGGAGTGTGAGTGTGATTCCCAGCACGTCTGAAGTCCACGATGACCTTCTTTGTTTTTTTGGTGTTGAGTACCAGGTTGTTGTCCCCACACCGTGCCACAAGGTGGTGGATCACCTCCCTGTAAGCCGTCTCATCGTTACCTCTGATCAGGCCAATCACCGTGGTGTCATCTGCAAACTTGGTAATGCTGTTAGAGGCATGTACAGGTATGCAGTCATGGGTGAAAAGGGAGTATAGGAGAGGGGACAATACACATCCCTGGGGAACTCCAGTGTTGAGGATGAGACTGGAGGAGGTGAGGTTGTCCAGTGTGACAGACCGTGGTCTGTTTGAGAGAAAGTCCAGAGTCTGACTGTGTTAAATACTGAACTAAAGTCTATGAACACCATCCTGGCATAAGTGTTTGGGTTGTCCAGGTGAGTCAGAGCAGAATGGAACGCTATGGAGATGGCATCCTCTGTTGACCTGTTGCGGCGATAAGCGAACTGGTATGGATCCAGAGTGGGAGGTAGACAGGCTTGGAGGTAGGTGAGGACCAGCCTTTCGAAGCACTTTGCTATGACGGGTGAGTGCGACGGGATGAAAGTCACTGGGTGTCGTTGCAGCTGAGTGCTTTGTGCAGCAGGCGAACCTCACGGTTCATCCAGGGCTTCTGGTTGGGGAACATTATAATTGTTTTCTGTGTGGTCACCTGGTCCACACATCTGATGATGTGCTCCAGAACCGAGTTGGTGTAGGTGTTTATGTTGGTGTCTGTGTCTACGGTGGCCTGGTCAGCAAATTCATTCCAGTCAGTGTGTGAGAACTACTGCTGGAGAGCCCCGTCCTGCCAGACTATAACAGTCCTGGTTGTGGGTTTCACACGTTTAACGATTGGAGAGTACTTGGGCAGCAGAAACAATGAAAGATGGTCAGATTGTCCTAGGTGGGGGAGGAGTGTGACTTTGTAAGCATCAGCCACATTAGTGTATACATGGTCCAGAGTTTTGTGTCCTCTAGTGAAGCAGGCGACATTCTGTTGAAACTTTGGCAGAACAGATCTTAAGTTGCAGTGATTAAAATCCCCAGCGACGATAAAGGCTCCATCAGGGTGCACTGTCTGCAGATTGTTAATAGCAGCACTAAGTTCTTTCATGGCCATATTAGCCTTTGCATCAGGGGGGACATACACTGCTATCACAACAACGCATGTAAACTCGCGTGGAAATAAAAGGGTCTGCACTTAATAATCAGGTATTCAAGATCAGGAGAGCAACAGGAACCAACAGTGATATAGACAGTGCACAATGTTTTGTTTACATAGATACATAAGCATAGATAATGGATACATAGATAATAATATAGGAAGTATTTCATCAATTCCTAGAGTTTCCTCAGGCAGGGCCTAAGGGTGACTGCGTCCATTTAGCATTTAGTACTTTACTCCAAGGCAATCTCTAAATCTATTTGGTGGATTACCACAAAAATTAGTGAGCAGTTTTATGCTCCTCAGTTGATGATCCTTCTCAATTTTGATGACCTATGACTTTTCCTCAAGTACCACCCTCAGGCCAAAATGTAAAATCCCCACTCTCTTACTACTTGCATTCCCCTGATATGCATTAAGCCAGTGAGACAGCAGCAGAAGAGGAATAATATCTTCTGTTAAACTGCTGGCCACTTTAATATCTTGAGTTTACAATGAACAAATTTCACATAATGCTAGAACCCCATGTGGTCACTTAAAATTAAAGAAACATTTGAAAAGACTGGGAGGTGTAGATGACATGGACATGGTTTAAAAAAAAAAAAAAAAAAAAAAAAAAAAAAAAATCAATGGCGGCGTAAGTACCTTTTGTTGCATTATTCATCAGAAATATATTCAGCCACATGAAATCATATCCATCTATCACATTGATCTCTCTCTCAGTGTGTTACCTATAGGGCTACAACTAACTAATATTTTCCATTGTCATTTATTTTTTCATTAATCATTTCACACATAAAATCTTTAAACTAGGACTGTCAGTCGATTTAAAATATGTAATCGCGTTAATTACATGGTGTGCTGATAAACACACGTTTCAGCCTTTAATAGGTTAACAAACAAAGTTATTAATCTGAAGAATTTTGAAAACATGAACCTACAGCAGGTCAGCTGAAGTTGTCCGTTATATTTCCGGGGCCTTTACATCATTGTCAGGTGGTTTATAATTCCCTCAGTAGAACCCCGCACAATCCAGGATGGCAAACAGTTTTCTTCTTCATCATCTTATTATTTATTATGTAATGGAGACGAAGACGGATGCAAGTGCACATTAAAGTTTAATAAAGACTAAAACACAAAACAAGAACTATGAACTCATGGCAAAATACAAGGACTAAGAAGCATGAGACATTAAAGCATAATGAGACAAAGAAAGACAAACACAAGACAACCAGTGCAGTGCAAAACGTGATTATATATACTAGTGCTAATTAACCAAAAACGTGAAACAGGTGAAACCAGACATGTGACTTGGTGCAGTGGCTGATGGGAATCGTAGTCTCTAGTCAATTCTGGCACATCCATGACATTCTGCTTCTTCGTCTCTATAGTACAAAAATTCCTTCTAGCAGAAAATGCATATGACTGTTCTTACTGTTACATCTGGGATTAATTAATCAAAATTAACACATTAAATTGACAGCCCTAATTTAAACTAATGACAATTTCCAAGAGCACAATGTGGTGGCTTCAAATTGCTTCCTTCGTCTAATCAGCAGCCAAGAAAACCTCTATGTTTTTATTTTGTAAAAAGAAATTAGAAATGCACTGAGAAAAAACCTGAGAAATGCAAGTAATCCTTTTTACGTCCACCCCACAATCTGACAGTGTACTGCTCCAGAATGAATGAAGTAGATACAGACCGGAAATCATCATTCTGAGCCACAACACAAAGCTGAAACGTTGTTTTGAAGGATACACAAAAAAACACTTTTGATTTGGTTTCACGTTAAACACTCTTTCCAGACCCTTCAAGAACGGCAGAACTACTCTCTGTTGTAGCACTGCCACTGTATCAGCCCGTAAGTTGCGCATGAGACTGGAACCTGGTGATACAGTGGCAGTGGTACAGCAGAAAGCATGGCATTGGCTGTGAAATGTAAACAACATGTATATGACACAAATTATGGCGTGTCGTATGTAGATGGCGTGTTAATAAGGGACAGGGTACGCCCTGGTTTCACAGCCAGATCACCATTTGTTTTGAAGAAGTGCGACTGATAAATTGGACGTAAACGAGTTCTTACGTCTTTCTGGATGTTCAAATCTGCACCCCTGGTACGATAAAGTGTAAATATTTGTAACACTTTATATGTTGTACTTAAGCTACATTTGTCATTTTCCAACCAAAATTACATTCAATATTTTAAACTTAAATATGTTTGTATTTTTCAGAACTCTCTCAAATGCCATGATGGCACAGATGAGTTTTAAGGGGAAATGTGGGAAGCTGCCATTTTCTGTCTCTGTCTCATCTGTGGTAAAGTTTAAAATTTGTTAAATGAAAATAGGAGCAGGAAAACAACTTCTAAAGACATTTGTGTCTGTTTTTTTTTTTTTTTTTTTTTTTTGGTGATAATTCAGGCTGTGTTTATCCAAATGACATGAAATTTCACCAAGAATTCCCAAACTGTATCAGTGATGTAACTTAAACACAAGTTGACGTTAAAATTCAATTTTGTGCCTCTTTTACTTGTAGTGGTCAAAAGTGCATACATTTTGATAGAAAGCAAATTCTGTCATTACATGCAGTCAAATCGGTTAGACAGGTTTCTTGTTTGTCCTCTTTAGGCACTCTGTCGTTTTTGGTGTGCAGTGTTTGGAATATGGTCCTAATTTGACATGCAGTAGAGAAAAAGCACCCTACATCAACTTTTGAACTTGTCACACAAGTGCCCTCTTCCCATTAAAGTTTTGGACCAATAATAGAACAAAGGTTTTGTGAAATTGGTTAAAAATGCTGTTGAAAATGCTAGCCAAGCGGTATGTGGTTACCTAGCAACAACAACGTGGTTTTCTGGCTTCAAAAATCAGGAGAGTTTGCGCACTTTTTGCTTCTTAACATACAAAGTGTGAACTCAATGTGATCCTACTTAAACAACTTTGGTGCAGCTTTGGAAAATGGTTGGCAAAACCACACAGGATTTTTCATACATGGGCTGAAATGGACAGCATTTCTGATGATCTAACCTGTGTTTGTTTTTCCTCTTTGGACTGTCGTCGTTAGACTGTCAGCACATACACAACAATACAAACAAAAGTAATGGAGACCACATCAAAATATTTCAAGTCTGCACCGGAGAGGATGGGTGGTGGTGGTGGCCGTAAGAAGACTCTCCCCTGTCTTTTCATTTACTTATTTACTTATTAACTATTTTTATAATAGTATTGCAAATTATGGACAGCAAGTTGCATACATATAACAGTGAAAACATGGAATATGTACAGTACATCACTTTTTTTTTGTTTGGCTTGAATGCGACTTTTGAACTTTTCCTGTCAGATTGGAAATGTTTAGTTTCTTCTGAGTAAATAATAAATTAATTATATTTGAAGTTTAATTTGCTTATTTGTGATTTTTTTAAATTAAATTCCATTTTATTTGTATAGCAGTTTTAACAATGGACATTGTCACAAAGCAGCTTTACAGAAATATTTTCAGAATATAAATTTTAAATTTATGAATTTATTCTTAATGAGAAAGCCAGAGGTGATGGTGGCAAGGAAAAACTCCCTGAGATGATATGAGGAAGAAACCTTGAGAGGAACCAGACTCAAAAGGGAACCCATCCTCATCTGGGTGACACTGGATGGTGCGATTATAAATAAATCCCTTCTGTAACTGTGTACTACATGGTCAAATAGTGCAATTGTGCAACCAGGAAATTCATTACAGTTTTCACATGAAATCTATTTTGTTGAAGTTATCAGCTGTTCACTGATGGAGACTTGAGACTTGAGACTTGCTAGTCCTTAAGCTATCATAGCAACTGTAGTCCTAAGCCATCTTCATGGTTTCTAAGTGGTACCATCCTCAGTAATCTCACTGATCTTTAGGTTGTCTGTGTTGGAGGCCATCCTCAGCAGCAGCAAGTGACTTCCAATGATGAGAAACTCCAACCAGAAGTAGGGCATCAGAACGTACAGCCCGTGCAGGATGCTCCATGTACCCATGTTGCTGTTCCATAATAACCCACATTACATCCATGTGGAGGCCATCCTGTTTGACTATAAGGGCCCTACACATCATTAGCCCATATAGGCATCTGCATGTGGGGACACTGTGGAAACTGAGGACAAGATATATTGGGGCGTAACTGTGCTGTCCACATGGGCCCCAGTTTCAAGCCCATTTGGGACCCATGTAGACTCTACACGGACGTGCTGGCTGAGCTGGAGTTTGTGTGTAGTTTGTTGATGATGGCTGTCTGATAGGGGACGTGATAACGAGTCTGTTTAAAAGAAATAATACTGAGCTGATACTCCTTTAAATTAAAGCACAAAATAACAGGATGCAAACCCCACATTTCAGTGTTTACCACTTTATCGTAGCCTATTTGGAAAAAGTGATTGTGTCTTTAATCTTTAAAACAACAGGAGGAACTGATAAAGTAATATTTGTTTATTTTCTATTTATGTGGTGGTGCACCGCTGCTGAATAACACGGGGAAGTCATAGCTATTCAGTAGTCTTCTGAAGTTACGTTAGCTAAGCTCGCTAACTAACTACGTAGCTAATTTACGTAATAGTATAACGGGACTCTTGGGAGTGTTTGAAGCCGCTATACCCATGAGGGCAATGAATGCTTCAGTAGCCTTCTACTGTCTGTAGGCTACATCACTCACTACTGTTGCTGTTATCTGGAGTTCACCTGTGCATATTATTACAGCACAGAACAACAACACCCCAGTCCACATATTTCAAAATATATAAATGAGTGTGTATGTCTCTCCTCCTGTTTGAAAAACATGGTACTGTAATTCCACATCGCAAATCAAGCAGTGATTGACAGCACTCTGATCCAGTGGTGTTGGGCATTGACAGATTGATGGTGCTGTAACGTGTGACTGACAGGTGTTTCTTGTTACCCAGGTGTGCCCTGTTAGATTGATTGTTTAAACAATAAATGGCTCTGAACATCTACTCTTGATTTTAGCTTTCAGTTTCATCTGTGAAGACTACATTTGCTGTTAAAAAGGATGAGCCAAATAAAGATCAGAGAGCTGAGTTCAAATATTGCTGTTGAATTCATGCCAAAATTGGGAAAACTTACCATTGGATGTTGCACCACTATATTTGCATACCTTATATGGCGGGGTTCAGCGTTCAGATTCTGTCAGTCAAGTCCAGTGTATGATATTTGTTCTGTTTTTGAACCTCTGTTTATTACAGTTAAAACCTCCAAGCTGCATCGGGTCCACCGTACTTTAACCAGCCTTTGGTCATGTTTGTCCCAGGTATGTGTTTTATTCAGTTATATACATGTTCTGTGTAAGACATTCCAGCCCTAATTGAGACTTAGCATTAGAGCATGTGCTGATTTATGTAGCTCCACCATCACCATTTAATAATATATGTAATTAATAAACTGATGGTCACTTAGTTTATTGTTGTTTTCTATTAATGTGAATTGATGGAAGTAATGAGGGAATGAGTGCTTTATATTTTATTTTCCTAAATGTACGCTTTATTTTGAGTTCCTGTCCACTATATGTTTACGATCACCTTGTGAATTTGTACATTCCACAGCTGAGCTTTGTATCTCTCACTGTATTAAAACCTCCAAGCAACATCGGTCCACTGTACGTTAACCAGCCTTTGGTCATGTTTGTACCAGGTCCAATAAAAGAAAACAGAGTGACTGTCCACCATATCCCAGAGTGGATCTTTGTTCACCACTACAGTCACATATGGGAGAAAAGCAAGCTATGATGAAGCTGAGAAAAGAGGGAAAATCAGTCAGAGGCACTGCACAAGCACTGGGCATAGCCAAAAAAAGAAAGAAAGAAACCACTGGTATACTGAGCAACAGACACCGTATAGGTTGGCCAAGGAACACAACATTAGCTGATGACAGATACATTGTAAGAGCTGTGAAGATAGGGTACTACACAGAGCAAGTGTAGTACAGGGTACCGCACAGAGCAAGTGTAGCTCGCTTGTTGACCCATCCTGATGCCCTACTTCTGGTTGGAGTTCTCATCGGTTGAGTTCGCTCGCTGCTGGGGCCCCATATGGACGGCCTGAAGAACCGTTTGGTTTGCTGGGGATGGTGCCACCTGGGGGCTGTGGAGTTGGTTTGGGGATCACATATGGGGAGCTGTACTGTAATG
>CM074974.1:29300132-29317733 GCA_037576825.1 Pangasius krempfi | reverse complement strand
AGTCTGGTTCCTCTCAAGGTTTCTTCCTCATATCATCTCAGGGAGTTTTTCCTTGCCACCGTCGCCACTGGCTTGCTATTTAGGGATAAATCCACAGTGATAAATTCAAATATTTGCAATATATTTTTTGTGAATCCATTTATTTCTGTAAAGCTGCTGTACCACTAAGCGCAAGTGTAGTACAGGGTACCGCTCAGCGCAAGTGTAGTACAGGGTACCGCTCAGCGCAAGTGTAGTACACTGTTTGCACACATAGTTATTCATGTTTATTGCACTTGAAAGATAAGGGTGGATTACAGTTGAGTTTCCGCACTATATTAGCTAGACTGTAACTGCACACCTGGAAGCTGTAATTCATCCTCTGTTTCCTTTAATTCTGCGTCTCTGTTTGTCTTGTGTGATATAAATGGGATGAGACGTTCTAGAGACTTTGTCTCTGCTGCCACAATTCAACATGTAGTTCATCTTTTAAGAAGATTGAATGTATTACACCGTTCAGTATTCACCCGTTTATGGAAGAACATGCAGCTCGTATTGGCTTCTGGTTTTAAATATCTGTAATTATCAGGTTAGACAAGGTTTGTAGTAATGTTGCTGCAATCCTTGTGACTGTGCAACAGTATGTAAGGAAAAGGAGACTGTGCATTCTCTGTTGCTGCCCCAAAGCTGTGGAATGGAGTACCAGTGTTTATCAGATCCTCGACCTCTGTGAACATGTTTAAAACCCACCTAAAGACGCATCTTTTTCATGAAGCCTTTGCTACTTTAAAATGATCATTAGATGTGGAAAAGTTGTAGGCTATTTGTGGTGTTTTGTGTATTTTTTAATTTTCTTTTATTTCTTTCTATATATATTTTTTTGTAATTGTACAGCACATTGGTACACTCTATGGTTTTAAAATGCTTTATAAAAATGAATTTGAATTTGAATTTGAAAAAGACATTTGGGTTCGAGATCAAAAGATGAATATGATAAAAGAGTTTCGAATTTCAGCTTTTATTTCCTAGTATTTATATGAAAAAGTGTTAAACGACATAGAACGTTGCACAATTTGTATCAGACCACCCAATTTGTAGGTGAGCAAAAATACTGGAACATATCAACTTTGCATAATGATGTTATTAATGCTACTAATAATTATCCATTTCATAGGCCTAATAAAGTTGGATAATAACCATCGACTAACTCGGATAACAGGAAATAAAACAACTCACTTACTGAGTTGTTGAGGTTGAGGTTGTAGGTTGAAAACATAGTTTATTATATGTAAATGCATATGCTTAATAAAGTGCAAAATAATTGATTCACATGACATTAATATGAAAATGGGTTACTTTGTAAATGCATACACACAATCCTGAGTAAGTGCAATTTACCTACTGTAACAAATAAAACAAACATGGAGACAAATTATTAAACTATTAAATGCATAAACATAACAATGAGGTTTAAGAAGAACAGAGCTGAAAACATAGCCTGTGCAAATCAGCAAATCACCTGAGGGTGTGATTTCATTTTCATAAGTGTCTCAACATCAGGACGGCACGATGAAATCCTTCTGTTGATTCCTCTAGTTGGAGTGCATGATAGTCACTTGGCTTAATGTGTGCTTTATGTCCTCAGACATATTTTTCTACTGTTCAGCTGATTTGCGGCAGATTTGCGCTGAGTATTTGTTCCTGAACAGTGCACACGTTTTTTTTGGGATGTGTTTTTTGAGATGTGTCCAGATCCCCTTGCTTTGTTTTGAAAAACTCATCAGGTTTGTCTTCATGGTGTTTGAGTGCTTGAGTGTTTTGTCTCTAAATGCCTTTTGAATTTCGATGGTTTCATGCTCTCCACAGCCAGTAACTCACCGCACAACACACACTGTGGGTCTTACACAAATCATGCTTGTCTTCTGTCCATGTGAAGCCATATTTTACATAATCCAGGTCTTATTTTCATTTACCTTGCATAGTGTTTTTCCATTCTCTTTGAGGAAGAGGGAATTTCACTCTGTTTATACATTAAATCCAATTGTTTACAGAAGAATTAGCACCAAAACGGATTTGATGGGAGGCACAACACGATATGACCAAATTTTTTTATAGCCTATAACAACTGCTACAGGGGGCCTTCCTTTTTTATTTTTATTGTTATTTACTATAATTTGCTTTATTGTCGTATTTTTCCACGGTTTTCTGTTTTATTTTGCATTTTTCTATGTTTTTTTTTTATCTCATCAGTCTCATCAATCTGCAACCCACCAGTTGAGAAACAGATTTAGAGTGTGACCTTCAAAAACAACTTATTTTATTACTACTATTATTATTATTATTATTATTATTATTATTATTATTATTATTACTGTCTAACACTAAAGAATTCATCCTTAAGATTTTTATTGATCATTTTGAAGGAAGAAAAGTCCAGTCATTTTTACACGCTCCTGCTCCTGCTCCTTTACCCCAGTTGAGGTAAAGCATGGAGTTTTTTTTTAAAATTATTATTATTTTTACTTTACTTTTTTATCTTATTTTTTACTTTACTTTTTTTATTTTACTTTTTTTACTTGACCTTTTTTATACATTATTTTTTAAAACTTTTTTTTTACTTTACTTTTCTTTCATTTGTTTGTTTACTTTACTTTTTTTTTTTTATACTTTACTTTATCTCATCGTTGGCACATGAACACTCGTTCTCCAGGCTTTTGGACTTCTATTGTTCCTGGTTCAGGTGCTCTCTCGCTCTGCGCATTTTTTCAATTGCTCTCAGTCTCTCCAATTGCTCCGTTTTGCTCTTCAGCTCTGCCTTCTCCTGTTTTTCTTCACGAGTTTCCAGGAAAACCATGAGCCTGGTTATTTTCTGCCGGAAACTGATGTTCATCTTTTCATTGTACAGCTTGAGATTCGTTTTTTCCTGCTCATGGTGCTCTCTCTCAGAAGCCAAAGTGGTCTCCAGCTGAGCAACATGTTTCTCCAGTCGCTCTCGGTCTCTCCTCCAGTTCTCTCTCTCCAGTTCTGCAGTCTTCTCCCGTTCCTCACTGAGTTTCAGGGAAGCCTGGAGCTCGGTGATGTTCTGGAGGTGTGTTCTGCTCCTTGCCTCTATGTCCGGTTTGGCCTTCTTTCTTTCCTGCTCCCAATTTTTTCGCTCAGAAGCCAAAGTGGCCTCCAGCTGTGCAACATGTTTCTCCAGATGCTCTTGGTGTCTCAGCAAGCTCTCTCTCTCCATCTCTGCAGTCTTCTCTCGTTCCTTACAGAGGTTCAGGGAAGCCTGGAGCTCGGTGATTTTCTGGAGGTATGCAGTGTTCCTCTCCTCCATGTATTGCTTGGCTTTCTCTCTTTCCTGGTCTCGTTTTTGTCGCTCAAAAGCCAAAGTGGCCTCCAGCTCTGCAACGTTTTTCTCCAGATGCTCTCGTTTTCTCTTCCAGCTCCCTCCCTCCAGCTCTGCAGTCTTCTCCCATTCCTCACAGAATTTCAGGGAATCCTGGAGCTCGGTGATGTTCTGCTTGTGTCTGGCGTCCCTCTCCTTCATGTCCTGCTTGGCCTTCTCTCTTTCCTGTTCCCATATATATCGCTCAAGAGTCAAAGCACTATCCAGATGCGCAGCATGTCTCACCAGACGCTCATGCTCTTCCATCAAGTTCAATCTCTCCTGCTCTGCAGCCTTCTCCCGTTCCTCACAGAGGTTCAGGGAAGCCTGGAGCTCAGTGATGGTCTGGAGGTAAGCAGTGTTCCTGTCCTCCAGGTCCTGCTTGGCCTTCTGTCTTTCCTGCTTCCGTGTTTTTCGTTTAGAATCTAACCTGGCCTCCAGCTGTGCAACATGTTTCTCCAGATGCTCTCTGTCTCTCCTCCAGCTCTCTCTCTCCAGCTCTGCAGTCTTCTCCCGTTCCTCACTGAGTTTCAGGGAAGCCTGGAGCTCTGTGATGTTCTGCTGGTGTCTGGCGTCCCTCTCCTCCATGTCCTGCTTGGCCTTCTCTCTTTCTTCTTCCTGTTTTTTTTGCTCAGAAGCCAAAGTGGCCTCCAGCTGTGCAACATGTTTCTCCAGTCGCTCATTGTCTTCCTTCAAGTTCTCTCTCTCCAGCTCTGCAGTCTTCTCCCGTTCTTCACTGAATTTCAGGGAAGCCTGGAGTTCGGTGATGTTCTGCTGGTGTCTGGCGTCCCTCTCCTCCATGTCCTGCTTCCGTTGCTTTTGCTCAGAAGCTGAAATGGCCTTCAGCTCTGCCACCTTCTTCACCAACAGGTGTCTCTCTTCCACTATCTTTTTCTGCATCACCTTACATTCCTCCATCTCTCTTGCTACTTTCTCTAACTCCTCCTGCATGGTGTCCTCTTGAGGATCCTCCTTAGGTTTCTTCTGCGTCCGACGTCTAAATCGTTCTCTAATCCTTCTAAACATCTTCAGAGTTGTGTTTCTCTTTCCTCACTCGGCAAATTCACAAATCAGTAACAGTGACAGTGGAACCGCTTTCTGCCTCCTTTTATACAAGATGCAGGTCAGATTGTGACGTCACACTGCCCCCCCCACACCCCCCCACACACACACACCAGAGTTATCCCAATTGTGACGTCACAACCCTGTCTCTCTCTCTCTCTCTCTCTCTCTCTCTCTCGCTGTTTGGCGCGCTCTCTGTCTGCGCATGCGCAGAGCGCGGAGGGAACGCGCAGAGAGTTTTTTGGGCTTTTTGCAAACTTTTCTTACTTTTCTCCACTTTTCTATCTCTTTATTTCCTGAGAGAAGAGTGAAATCCCAGTGATAAATAAGAAGTAATGGGTGTAAAGTGTGTAAAAAGCGAGTGATTGTGTAGCTCCACTCTGCTCGGCCTGAGCTGGATGACGTCATCGCTGAGCGCAGCTGTAATGCTAACGATGCTAACAGCGGAAACAGTGCGGTGGCGCTGAGTTTAACGCTCACTCTGAGACCGGCTCTGAGCTGCAGCACAGGACTCAAGAAAAGCCAAGCTGAGAAACTTGGCAAAGAGAAAAGTGTGTTAGAGAAGAAAACACGCACAAACAGCTCGATGCAAACAGCTGAGAAAATGGCAGCGTTAAAGCCCTTCATACTGTTGCTAGGCAACAGCGTTCACCACAACACACCTGCGCCATTAACGTCTTTTACTGTTTAGTGTATTATTTATATTATTTATCATTTATTAGCCCTATTATCATTCATTAGCCCTATTAATGAATTATTTAGAATTTTTAAACTGTAGTATAAAGTTAATGTAATTTATGATGCTTCATTTTGCAGAATATTTTACGTAAAACTCTGTATGATACTGATTTAACATTATTATTATTATTATTATTATTATTATTATTATTATTTATATAAATGTATAATTATAAACTAATTTTATTTAAGACTGCAAAACAAAAGATTGTACATAAGAATGTTATTAAAACATTTGTTTGTTGCTGGTTTTGTTTATTTTTGGCTTGAAAGCAACTTTCCTGTCAGACTGAAAGGTTTAGTTTATTCTGAGCAAACAATAAATGAATTATATTTGAAATTTAATTTGCGTATTTGTGATTTGTTTGTCTTATGCAGCTTCAAAACCAGAAGCCGGTGCTGTGAATATTTCATGTGTGAGGAACTCGTATATTATAAAGATGTATTTTTATTCTACAAATACTGTCCAGATCTAACTAATGCTGTGAGAAGGTTATTAATATCAACAGATCAGTGTTTATTTACCCCGCTCTTTCTTTATAAAATAAAGTGGAATGTACCATTAAATGTAACCACAAGAAAATAAAAAGTATGACGTCGTTCTTTAATAAATAAAAGATTGTAATCATTGGTGAGTTGCTGTGGTATAAGAGGAATAAAACACTATGTAAAGTGCTGTTATAGGAAAATAATCAAATTCAGGATGCTAACGGTAACTGTGCATTGCCCCGTCATTGATTATTTTTCTATAACAGCATGACACAGAGTGTTTTATTCCTAATGAACTGTATGATGGGAGTGGTGTAGAGACTCCTTTCTCCTTAAAGATGAAATGCTTTAAACATTTTAAACTTGCTTAAATGAGAAGTCGAAGGCTGAAGCACGCCACCCAGTAGAACCGCAAACCATCGGTGTTATTTTATTTATTTCATACAAACAATTTTAACCTGTGACCACCTTTACAATGTTAGAAAGGAACAATTGTTTCAACTGCAAATATTAAAAGGACAAGAATTCATAGTGGAAATATCTGACTGCATGATGTACTATTGATCAAACTGAGAGATCTTTAATTGTCCTCCTAGAGTGCTGTGTCAGTGTGTGGTGATCTGTTTAAATAACACACTGCAGAATTAAAACATTAATATCCATCGAAACACAGCAGCAGTGAATTTATATTTTCCTGAACACCATCTTGAGATTGC
The DNA here is from genome assembly GCA_037576825.1 of Pangasius krempfi. Classification (NCBI taxonomy): domain Eukaryota; kingdom Metazoa; phylum Chordata; class Actinopteri; order Siluriformes; family Pangasiidae; genus Pangasius; species Pangasius krempfi. The sequence goes on along the minus strand of CM074974.1, from coordinate 29,311,373 downwards.
TTTTAAATTGTTTTGAATATAAATGTCTAGAAGGCAGCGAGCAGCGAACAGAGGGACGATTAAACATTATGAGATTAGTAACGAGCTCTCAAATTGCTCTTTTTACCCAAACATAATACTATTCATAGGCACAAAATTGGATGTTTTTTGCAGATATAAATATCCATTATAGCAAACTTGCGCACTGGGTGATAGGGATATCGGGATGATCAGAATTACAACTGAACCGGAGCTCAAGAGAGCAAACTTTGCTGTGCTTTCAGGGACAAAGAGGTGGCAAACTCTCTCTATCCTCTGCGACACTAGCCAATCGCAGGCGTCTGTGAGCTCATGCATGCAGAAGTGGGCGGATAGCGTTTTCCTCCGAGTGCGTTACGCTGCCCCCTAACATTGCGTGAGCAGCAGTTCAAAAAGATGCACTCGGCGTGACTTGGAGGAAGCACATAGCTTTCACCCTCCCTGGTTGGTAGCTGTCGAGCTTGGTGGTGGCCATCAAGAAAAAAAACCAAGAAATTTTTTTTGAATCCTCAAAAAATAAATAAATAAATAAATAAAAATTACAAATGAAGTATATAATATGTGATGTTTCTTTGATACTATTAATTAAGCTGCTCATGAAAACCTGTAACAAAAGCATATAAAGGTCTTTATTGATTTCTTATTCATTATTTTAATGTTTTGCACACATCACTGATCAGCTGCACCACACAGAGCAAATAAACAGCCTAAACAGGACCTTCAGCCTCTCTTTCTCTCCTCAATTACACAACAGTGATTCAGTTTTGAAAGAAATGTTTTTGATTTTTAATGATTCACTCTGGGGGCAAATGGTGGCTTAGTGGTTAGCACTGTTGCCTTGCACTTCCAGGGTTGGGAGTTTGATTCCTGCCTCTGCCGTGTATACATGGAGTTTGTATGTTCTCCCTGTGCTTCAGGGAGATTTCCTCTGGGTACTCCAGTTTCCTTCCCGAGTCCAAAGATATGCTTTGTAGCCTGGTTGGCATTTCCAAATTGTCCAGTGTGTGTGTATGATTGTGCCCTGTAATGGGCTGGCACCCTCTCCAAAGTGTCCCCTTCCTTGTATCCCGAGTCCCCTGGGACTTCAGGCTCCCCGCGACCCTGTACAGGATAAGTGTTACAGAGAATGGATGGATGGATGGATGATTTGCCCTGTTTCTATGATTATTTGTTAAAATCCATGCTCATTTGTGTTTATCACTGACTCTCTAGCTTTATGTTAAAGGTGGTTATGCACTGCACATAGTGTACACTGTACCTTTCCGTCAACACATTCACGGTAGAGGTTGATTAAGAACTCTTGAAATTGTTGAACAAATTATATTTCGTACTATGCATGAACAAGCATGGCTTACCAAACAGTCTACTGGGCACAGGACCCGAAGCCCAAGGAGTCTTAATGGGCCTCTCAGAGAAATACACAAGTACCCCACTTCCAAAACAATAAAATAAAAATAAATGGGGCACTTACCTAAAGGTGTTGTTCATGAGGACCCTGCGAGTTTTTTCGACACTGATCTGTTTTAATAGGCCATAGAGGTGGTTGTTGCGAGGCAGTGTGGCCTGTTGAAGCATTTTGTACTGTGAAATATTATGTGGACCAGTTCGCCTACACTGTGCTCTTGTGGTGTGTCGCTTAGCTACTTTATATATGTAGTACTGGGCCTAATCTGGAACAAATAAACTTCTTTTAATAGTTTATAATATCCCCCTTCCTGCAGAAATCAGGGGATGTCCCCTGTTATTGTAGATATAATATTATTAAGCATATTATCATCATCTTTCGGTCATAACGGAGTCCGTGGAGACGGATAGACAGATAGATAGATAGATAGATGCAGAACTTCTTTAATAAAACACAACAAAACTATAGGAGAACTAGCAAACACAAGGAAACAAGAATCAGGAACCAGGACACAAACAGAGGCATGGCTCATGCTAACCAGAGCTAGCAAAATTTAAACTAGTGAGCAAACTATCTACTGTGCAAACAGTAACTAATCTAACCAAGAAAACAAACACTGGATTGACCACCAGCATGACTTAACAAACCACTATCAACACAAATCTAACACAAGACTCCAACAAACAAAGTGACGCCATACGGAATTTAAATAGGGTAGTTAATCAGGAAAATTATAAACAGGTGAGCGTGATCACAGGAAATAGGGCAAACAGCAGAAGAAGAAGTTCTACACGTGGGAGTCAGGGTGCCCTCTGGTGGCCCGAGGTGGAACTGCCCCTGGTGGCCGTGAAAGGGAAGTTCGTGTGGGCTAAAGATATTTGCTGTCACTATTATGGTAGTGCGAGTCAGAGCTGGATTTAGCCTGTCTTAATTGGGGTGCAGTCAGAATGTCTGGTGGCCATCGTTTATGATCATAAAAGACCTGGAAGGCACACTTACGCCTCTCTGGTGAGTTACACATTATTTATTCTCCTCTGTGCTGAAGATGTCAGAAAAATTGAAGTGTTACCGCTGACTGTTATAAAGTGCTAACACTGGAGACTCCTTCCATAAATGTTAAATAAACATCTTTTCACAGAAAATTGCACCATATCAACAGCTACACATGTTTTTTAATCCATTCACATATGGAGTCCCTGTGAATGAACTGTTACTATAGAAATGATAATGTATTAGTATAAACCTGTGATTTGCAGCTGCATTACTGGCTGAGTCACTGTTACTGAGATTCAGGAAGCTGTGCTAGAAGTCATTTTGAACAATCACAGTTTCAAGTCACATAATGCAGCACTTACCTGCATACTGATTTCACTCGGGGTTTTTTTTTTTGTCCAAGGGTTCAGCATCATTGTGATTCATTATTCCCTTATGCCCATTCCTCCTATAACACTTAATAAGGTACAGAGTGTATGACAGTGTGTATCACCTGTGTTACTATATCAAAGCTCTTCTTATCAAAGTCCCCTCACGTCATGTTCTCAATAATCCTCAGAAACACTTTCTGTTCTGATTTATCATCTTTACATGCTTTAAAAGAACATCATAGAGGAAATCTGAAACAAATGTATGGAAAATCGATGTCTTGTTATATAGTTCAGTTAACGTGCTAAAATTTTTTTACTATGTTCCTGATAATAATCCTGAAGTTTATTGTGCTGTTATTATTATAAAATGCTCAATAACGTTTGATAGACACAAGCAGAGCTAAACACTGACATTATACTCCTAATTAACTTTGGAAGTCACTAGCCTTTTTTAGGATGTGTTTGTGTTTAAGGTGACATTACACCCTGTCACGTCTCAAATTGGTAATTCAATAAAGAGCACGTTTTACAACGTACTACAATTTTACAATAGCTGGCACTATTAGCTAATTATCGTGAGCATGAAGAAGAACTTGCATCCAAATAATTTCACCCTCTCTGCCTCTACAAGGGCCAAATAACTGCCATGATGTAATAAAGACAATTAATTAGGATATTAGATCAGAATTAATTTGGATGCACTGTATACTTTTTCAAAGACAGAACATCTTAACAGACTTCTTACCTTAACTGAACTCGAAGTTTCTGCCTCCAACAGTTTCTCTGCCTGTCTACAAGGTGTGCCAGGATGGTAAGGTTAAAAAGAAAAGAAAAGAAAAAACAATTATAACACGAGTTTGGCGAGTAGATGTCAAATTTTGCTGCCTTTTATGTTTTTTTTTCTGTCTCTTGAAACCAGATGTTGGCTTCCTGTTATGTATTTACTAATTAATTATTATGAATACATTATAATACGCTTTATGATGGCTCTCTGACCTGTGAAGCTCGTGGTGAGTGATAAACTTGGCCAACTTAGATGGGAACAGTTGACTAGTTGAGAGACTTTTGATTGTCTAGAACATCAATACAAATTTACAAATCAGAGAATGAGCTTGAACGTAAAGTTGTGAAATTCTGTGAATAAAAATCATGAGCTCTAATATTACAATTATAATGTGATACAATATGAATATGATGTGAATTTTTAGAAAACAGCACCAGGTGTCAGGTCTGATGAGTTTAAATGACCATACTGGACAGAAGAAGATTGGGAAATTGTTGCAGGGTCTTTTAACGTGAGTCTGTCCCGACTGTATTGCCTGAGATTCCTGTTCTTGGCTGACAGGAGTGGAACCCGATGTGGTCTACTGCCTTTGTAGTCCATCCACCTCAAGATTCAATGTGTTGTGCATTCATGTCAGATGCTTTTCTGCTCACCATGGTTGTAAAGAGTGCTTATTTGAGTTACCGTAGCCTTCCCGTCAGCTCAAACCAGTCCGGTCATTTTCCTCTGACCTCTTTCATCAACAAGCCGTTTCAGCCTGCATAACTGACAATCACTGGATGTTTGTTGAACTGTTTTGCGTAAACTGCAGAAGCTGTTGTGTGTGGAAATCCCAGGAGATCAGCCATTTCTGAAATACTCAAACTGGCACCAATAACCATGCCACGGTTGGGCTGCTCCCACATGATTGGTTGATTGGATAATTACATGAATGAACAAGTGTTCCTAATAAAATGGATAGTAGGTGATGGTGAAGAATAGGACTATGATCATATGGACATGCTAAATATCACTTTTTATATTAAATATCACATTTTTATATTAAACATTTGAGGTTAGACTAATAAATATTTGGTAAAATCGAAACTGGCAGTGAATTTTAAGTATGCTTGTTTAATAAGAGTTTCTGTCTTTTGTATTGAGTTTAGTTTTTCTTTAGTTATTAAATCTTACATGATTTTAAATCTTTCAAGTACACACTTTATAGGCAACTCAAGGTTTCCAAAAATCAGACAGAAATTCAGACACTGAAAAAGAAAACATTTTTTTTATCGATACCCAAGTTAATATTTCATTTCATTTGTTACTTTATATCAGAGCCACAGACACAAACACAATAAGATATAAGAACTTTCTGAAGTACAACCATGACTGCAAACCAATCTCCATCCACCATATCTAAACAAAAAAGAAAAACAGTGAGTCCCAGAGCAGCAGGATGAACAGAGTGTTCCCACCCAGTCTACACACCGTGTGCTAGAAATCCCGTCCTGCTTTTAGTCTGAGCGCTGAGTCAGGGGGTTTGGTTTGGTCATATTCCTTGCTGCCAGCAGTCAGTTAATCAAAGTAACCCATCAATCAAAGTGATAGACAGACCGTCCTTTTCGACCTCGGTCGTTTTCAGATAGCAAAACCACCGTTGGTCCACGCAGAAGAGAGAGACAGGAGCAGCGGGGTAAGAGGAAAACGTCCACAGAGGGAAATTCTCTGTACAACAGGATAAATGAGGATGATGTCCTTGGAAGGCAAGCTGAGTTAAAAACAAAGTCTGAGTTCTTTAACCGGATGAGTCGCTTTGTGTGTGAACAGTGTGAGCCACAGGACGCTAACCCTGGATTTCGTTCTTTTCCTCTGGATCGTCTTCAAACATTTCGTCTGATCGGCTGAAACAGACTTCAAAAAAGTGGACCAGGGACTGACTGAGGTGCCGCCTCACCGCCTCGCTGTGCAGGAAGTGCCCTTCATCTGGATAAATCTGAAAAGAGAAAAACATCACTAAGACTATATAAAACCATACACAAGTTAATGTCTGACTAAACATAAATAATATAGAAATATAAATAAATATAAAGATGAATAAATATAAATTCTGGTTGGTCAGAAGGCATTGATTAATTTCCTATAGCAGCACCTCTGACAGTAGCGCAGGTTTCTATTAATGAGATCGTTCTAGTACGTTATCGTTTCTATAGTAACAGCTGATTCACGTGGGGACTTGTACGGTGAATGCGCCACATAAACGGATTGAACAAATGCACGTAATAGTTGATATGGTAATGTTTTCTGTTAAGAGATGTCTATTTAACATTTATGGAAGGAGTCTCCAGTGTCAGCGCTTTGTAACAGTCAGAGGTAAAGCTTTACCTTTAAGATGTCTGAGACGTTTTTCTGATATTTTATTCCTTACTTAACGTTCATTTAGTATTAGTTGTATTGAATGAAACAGGTTTGAAGGTGCGAAAGGTAAAAATTCATCATGTATTCACAAAGAGTCAGAGTTGGTCATGCATCAGTGTGGTCGTGATGTAAAAACATCCATCCTCCTCATTAGCATGCTATTAGCTGAGAGAAGCGGAGGACCTTAAACTTCCTAGAGAACATCTGACCCTAATTAGCCTCAGAGTCATTTAACATTTAATAATGATTTAAAAGAGGGATGTGTAATAGAGCGGAGAGCAAAGAGAGGTTCTTCTGGTGTTCAGGTTTAATTGGATTAGTGAGTGTGCTAGTCTGTTTAATCTGTTAAAGTGCAGAGCAGGCTTCAGGAGTCACTAATCTTCCTCATGACAGAGGCAGAGCATGGCGAGACACATGCGTGAGAGTGTGTGTGTGTGTGTGTGTGTGTGTGTGTGTGTGTGTGGCTGAATTTTCTTACAGACTTTTACACAGCTAATTTCTCACATCAGGAATTTTCTTCATCTCCAGCTTCAGTGGTTACTTCCAGCACAGTGTGTGTGTGTGTGTGTGAAAATTAGGCAGTTTGAGTAGTAAACAGTCTCTCTATCTCTCTCTATCGCTCTCTCTCTCTCTCTCTCTCTCTCTCACACACACACACACACACACACACACACACACAGCTGATCTTTTACCTGGAGACTGTAATTTGCCTTCCCACTGATTAACCCCGAAATGAATTTAGCAGTGTGCTGAAAATGGACTTTTTCTGTAAAAGAGAGAGAGAGAGAGAGAGAGAGAGAGAGAAAGAAAATGGTTGCATTTAGATGATGCTTTCATCCAGTCGGATCAGATTTATGGAAAAATAATCCAGGTGAACAGGGTAATAAAAAAAAAAAGATCGCACAATCAGTCTTTGCCAGTTGATTGCTGATATTCTTACAAATGTCATTTCTATTGGATTTTTTTTCCCCCGAAGAAATTGACATTATGCAAATGAGGCTTTGCCTAATTAAATCTGCATAAATTTGCAGACTGAATAAAACCAAAAATCTAGTCTTTTGATGTTAGAAATAAAATATTCATGTCACTGTGAAAACGCTTTCAAAAGAAAGACATTTACCAAAAAAATAAATTTCTTTACTGTTTATTTCATCAAGAATATACCATGCGCTCTTCTAAAATAGTGTTTTGTGTTGTTTTTTTCCCCCTAATATAAAATCTAATATAAATCCAAAAATAATCAAATTTTTGGGAAAATTCCTCTGTAATACCCTTCGTGATAAAATTTCAGGAATGCAGGTCATGAACATAGAAAAAGCTGAGTGTTTTAATAATAACACACAGTGAATTTCACAGTTTAATGCGTTTCACTCTAGTTAGTGTGATTTATAAAGGTTTATAAAGGAAATTGAAATATACACCGATCAGCCATAACATTAAAACCACCAACATCGTAATGACACTCAAATTAACATATATTAAAGGGAAAAAAGATTTTCAGGGATATACAGCATGATGTTTTCCACACTGATTAAAAAAGGAAATGAGCGAGGGAGGAACGTACCATCTGCAGTCGGGTGAATGATCAAAAACTTCTTATTGACAAACTGAGACGTGCGTTGTTTGAAGTTGAACATCTGTAGACGTATTTTTTAAAAAATCCACATTTCTTAAATATACACATATACAACACAGTGGAGTATAACTGAAATGAAAAATATATCGGAGATGAAAATGTACCTCATACGCTTGATGTTCTGGATATGGAAGGCCGAAATATCGCTCAGAAAAAAACGATACTGAAAAGTATAAAAATAACAACGAGACTAGTTATGAAATTCAATAATTATTCATGTGAAGGTAATTTCCTGGGCAGAAGCAGACACTGTCTCACACACACACACACACACACACACAGTGTACCGTAGAGTCGGAAGTCAGTGATGGGTGAGAGAACAGCTCCACACTTCAGTACGGAGGCCTCGGAGCTGAGCAGGAGGCTGGTGATGTGTCCTCCATACACCTGTAACTCACACACCACACATCAGGACATACCGCCATTCATCACACTGCATGCTGGGAAACAGCTCTGCCGCACCTGGAGGTACGTTTACATCCTGGAGTTTGGTCATTTCATGCAATAAACACGCCGATACGGCTAATAAAGCTCACGGTGATGATTCGATGAGGTCAGTGAAGAGGATTAGAGATGCAGTACTAGAATTCTCCTGTCTAATACGACACGATTTCGATTCTCAAAGCAACGATTTGATATTTGATGACAGATATCTGAATCTGCTACGATACAGTGTGATTCGATTTAGTCTCTTCCGATTGATATGTGATGAACTTTGTTCAGAATCTGGGGTAGGCCTAGTGTTAATTCATGAATTATGATTATGTAGAGAAGGACTATTTTAAAAGAATCAGAGTTACAGCCAAATCACATTGCCATCCTGGTACGTTATTTATGTTATTGATCAGAAGGTCAGGGGTTCAAGCCCAAGCCCCAGCACTGCCAAGCTGCCACTGCTGGGCCCTTGAGCAAGGCCCTTCACCCTCTCTGCTCCAGAAACGCTGTATCACGGCTGACCCTGCGCTCTGATATGATATGTGAAGAAAAGAATTTCACTGTGCTGTAATGCGTATATGACAAAAAATCTTCTCCTTCTTCTGCTTCTTCTTCTTCGAGAATTGATTTACTGTACACTATATTCAAGTATTATTGATACTAATCAATTTTCTGATTGTTGCGTTGATTTATTTCAATTGTTGCCTTTTACATCAATGCATCAATAGGAATCTTCTAATCGTTACACCTCTAGTATTTACCTGTCCAAAAGCGCCAATCCTGGTTTTGTCGATGTACGGCTCTTTCGCTAAAATGCTACAAAACACAAGAGAATGTGTGTTAGTTCGTGTTGGGCTCAAAATTCACGACATCAACATACACACATTTCAACTGTCCACTACACAATGTTCAGAAAAGTCCCCAACAAGCTGAATGAGTGAGTGTGAATGTGTAAGAACCTTCTAGAAACTTCACTGCAACCTGATGTTCAGCTTCACTGATGTTTGTTAGAAAGTGTGTGTGGCAGGCGTAACATTTCTGCGTGCTGATTTCCTGTAGACAAAGGAAAATGGTTTGTCCGATTTGTACCTGAGAGCCTTCAGCTGGTCCTCCTGGTCAAGCATGTGGATGAACTCGGAGCCCTGAGAGCCGCTGGCACGCCCGTCACAGCGCATAACGATCACACCCAAACTGCTGACCAACACCGTGGCCCAGTCCACCTGGAACCGCTCCGACACAGCCTGTCCTCCTGGAGTCCCATCCCTGAGACACACACACACACACACACCCACACACAGAGAGAGAATATAATTCTCAGCCTCTCAGACCATGACAAACTACCCCACCTACTGGGGGAGCACAGAGAGAGCTGCACACTAGCACAGTACACACACACACACACACACACACACACACACATGTGCACACACAGAGACCTACACATGCACACATTTGTTTTATTTAATTTAATTATTTCTTTAATTGTTTATTTATTTTTTCCCTAAGGGTTCTATAAGTCTCGTTACTAGTTCTTTTTGACGGTATTGTTGAATGTATATACATTTATTTCTATTTATTTATTTCTGTAGTTATTTTCTAATTTGTTCCCAACGTCTGTATCCAAGCTTTGGCAACACAAATGTTAATATTTGTCATGCCAATAAAGCAACCTTTTGACTTTGACTTTGAGAGAGAGAGAGAGAGAGAGAGAGAGAGAGAGAGGAAGTAAGACAGGAGTTATTACAGAAACGAGAACATGTGAGTCATAGTGTGTTTAAATATTTACACAAAGAAAAATTATGTCATTGATATGGAGCTCATTACATCTTAGTCTTTTGTAATGCATTGTGGATTTAGAGACGTTAGCATTTTGGGTTTCTTGAATGAAATTACGATTGTTTAACTTCCTTTATAATTTCCTTTATTCATTATATTAATGCGCTCGCTCTGATATGTTAACGTTTCCATAGTAACAGCTCATTCACAGGGACGTGTACGGCGGATGCGCCACGTACAAGGATTACAAAATGTGTGTAATCATTGATATGGTGAGGTTTTCTGTATAGAAACATTTATTTAACATTTATATGACATAACATAACATTATAACTTAAGTATTAACAAGAAGTAATTTGTTTTGTGGCTGTTTCGCAACATTGGATGTAACTGTAAACTGATAAAAATAAAACTGTCTATCTTTAAGAAATAAAAATTGAATTGTTGACAAATAGCTGTAGTATAAGAGGAATAAAGCCCTTGGGGAAATGCTGCTATAATAAATGAATCAACTTCAGGATTGTAGCGGTTGATTATTTTCCTATAACAGCATGACAGCTTGGTAGATGGTAGTGGTGTTGACACTCACACGAGTAGCAGTAGAGGGTAACGTGCCGTGTTTATGAAGCCAGCAGGTTTCAGGATCTGCAGCGACAGAGCTGGAGACAACACACACACACACACACACACACACACACACACACATCAGATAATTCCACTGCATATATCCAACATTTAATGTGTAATGTGTGCGAGTTAAACTGCAGATGATGGACGTACTGTAATCCTCCATGTCTATCTTTCTGTACTCGACTCGGGGCATCTGCATGGAGTCTACAGTGTTCCGGAGCTTCAGGTTCAGCTCGATGTCCAACAGCTCTGGAAGAACACGAACCCAAATAACTTTCTGTCAGGTATATCATTCACACTATAATGTGTGGTGTAGAAAATGACACAATGTGATTTGGAGACTATTTTCAGAATGTTGTAACAGAGTGAGATAAATGCGAGATGTTGTGAGAATATTGAAGACCTGTTTCTGGTGTGAAAAAAGAGAAAATCTAATGCTAACACACTAATCACTGAGGTGTTTCATTCTGGAGAGACGCACAACAACAACAACAGCAACAACAACAACAGCCGCCCAGTGTAAAAGACTAAAAGAAGTTTAAAAGGCACAAACATGAACCCCACCCACCCACACTGAGTTTCTGTGACTGTGTGTGTTACTGTTCAGAGTGTGTGTGAATCCGCATGGACGACAAATTCAAAATGCCTGAAGGACAAAATTAAGTCCAAATTTCACATAGTGCTCTGTAATAACTGTCTGAATCGTGCACTCACTCACTCACACACACACACACACACACACACTTCTGTAACGTATGGTGGAATAAAACTGACTTCCAATGCTACAAGATATTTA
>CM074974.1:29280408-29291201 GCA_037576825.1 Pangasius krempfi | reverse complement strand
TGTCTCTCATAGTTGAAGTGTACCTATGATGAAAATTACAGGCCTCTCTCATCTTTTTAAGTGGGAGAACTTGCAAATTGGTGACTGACTAAATACTTTTTTGCCCCACTGTATATACAGGATATCTGTATTTGTTTATTCGGATATAAATCGGAAGTGGCCATGGTCTAGACAGATTTTTTTTTTATGAGAACCCGAGCCCTCAGAAAGACTGTGAATAAGAAGTCATGTTTTTTTCATTCACAAATCATGACATCAAATAGCAATTTGAAGAACATAACATTATTCATCTTTTAATCTTGTACATTTTCTCAGCTTCTTCACTCAAGTTTATAATCGTCTCATCCAGACCTTTCTTCTTACAGAGAACCCTCCAAGCTTTCACTCTGTTGTAGATACAGCTTTCCCGGTTTTTCCCTGTTTGTGTGTGTGTGTGTGTGTGTGTGTGTGTGTGTGTGTGTGTGTGTGAGTAAGTGGCCTCTGTCACATCCCCTGTTTTCTCCTCATCCTCCTCTCTCCTTCAGCATTTGACAGAGCGAGGCAGTTGTTCTATCTCATAGATTCAGCTTGAAATGTATTTTATTTTATCTCTGAAACTTAAACAGATGGTAGGAGCCAGTTTCCTGTCTGCTTTCATTTCTGTCTCAGTTGTAAGGAGAAGATGTCTAGTAGAGTGAGTCAGTGTGAGTGGACTTGTACAGCATGTTCGATGTTGAACAGCTGAAAAGCTGAAAATGTTACAGACTAATATATATATATATATAGTAACGAATAAAAGATTTATGGCAACTAACCAAGAGACTAAAGCTGCTGCAACAAGTGTCAATGAAATGAAGAGAGTCAGTTTGGTCTGATCAGGAGGTGCTTCCTGTGAGTGTGTGTGTGTGTGTGTGTGTGTATCTATGTCTTTACTGCGTCTGTGTCGACTTTTACAGGCACAGTGCCCTGTTCAACCAATGACAACACAAGTAAACACAAGTAAACATATGACCACAAGGAGCTCTACAACAGATGGTTGTAATATGTGAAATAGATCAAATAATCATGATGTAATAGTTCATGCCTCTGCCTTTATGTCTCCTTCAGCTTCTTTCTCTCCCTCTCCATGCATGTGTTTAATACCACATTCTTTTTAATAAACTCAGACTTACAACTTGACGCTTAAGAAAAGATCAGTCTGTTTAATTTTAGTTTGAAGTGATACAAGATTCTCACCTGACTGGCCTTCAGCAGAGCTGCTGTCCCTCTCAAAAAAATTTCATGTCTTTATCTACAGGTTGAGGAATTGATGGATATAAAATTTAGTTACAACTAGCTCTGAAGATTCATGCGATTGTTTTGAAATATTTAACGACAGTTACAGTGAGAGTCCGAAAGTCTGAGACTACACTGAAAATCTGGGATTTTTTATTTTTCACCTAAAACTACAAATAAACACGTTTTAAATTCCTTACAAATGTAAAACTTTATCTCTAACTTATCTTTATCTCATCCAATCTGAACTTCTTGTAAATATTTTTAAGCTTCCACTTCACTCAAGTTGTTATGCTGATAATATAACTTATTATAAAAATTGTATTAATCGATGCCACTGCATATGAAAGCAAAACATATAAAGGACTGCTGATAATGTTTCAATCTCTTTCACTCATTCATGCTTGCACTGTGGAGTTTCTTAAAATTTCAGTTTGCACTAATACAGTTGGTTTATCATCTAGCTAACATTAGCGTTATTTAGTCTATTGCCTTTTCTTTATCCCAGGAAAACTTTATAGCTACAGTATGTTTACCATGATTTGCCACAAATTTATAGTGTCACTATGTATCTTCACTCTGTAACTATTAACATTTCATTTTGAATAAGGCCTATTGCTTATCTGAGAAAGATTTTTAACAACATCCTTTTGCAACTGAAGTTACAGTACTGCAGAGCGAGTAGTAGAGCCAAGGCAACACTCATTTAAATGGTTACCATTAAACTTAATGGTAATTAATGATTAATGCATATTAACACACCTTTCTTGGATGCTGATGGGGGACTTGAAGCCTCTAAAACTGTCCTAGATCCACCTTAGCTTATGAAAGCATACATTAGCGGGTCTTTATAGTAGCTGGAGTGATATGATGCAGTGTGCCAATCATCTTCTTCAAACAGAAGAGACTCGGTTATTTGAAACTCCGAGGCTCTGCGCTGCTCTTCTATGTGGCTCGGCACACCTGCAGGTGCTTGTATAAAGTGTGTGCTGAAGGTTGTAATGGGTTCCGCAGGTGTGTTTGGCTCGGGTAACAGCTTTATATGAAGAGTCTGAAAGTGGAGCAGAAAGAAATTGTGGATTTTGATGCCTTCCTTACAGATTGCAATAAAAGTGACTGTGTTCCTAGATGAATAAAACTCAGCTTAATAAAAATGCAAAGTAGCAAATAAATATGCTAAATACATGTGGCTTAATTTTCTATAACAGCAGGTCTGACAGTAGTGCAGGCTTATATTAATGCACCCGTTCTAATATGTTATCGATTCTATAGTAACAGCTCATTCACATGGAGGATGATCCACATTAACAAATTAAAAAATGTGTAATCATTGCTCTGGTTAAGTTTTCATAAAGCAAGGAGATGTTTATTTTAAAACATTTATGGAAGGAGTCTCCAGCACCAGTGCTTTGTAACAGTCAGTCGTAAAGCTGTAACTTTACATTTTCCAACATTTCAGGACAGAGGAGTTTTTACGTTTTTTTTTCTGGGTAACATGACACACTTTAAGAGGCTGGTGAGGGAACGACTGTTCATAGCTGCTATAACATAAGTGAGAAGAGGAACAAACTTGTTTCATGGACATTCCACAACATTAAATGTGACAATAAATGGTTTAAAAGTATGGCATGTCATTTTTAATAAATAAATAAATGTTAGCTTTGGGAAATTGTTGTGGTGTAAGAGGATTAAAACACTTCGGGACATGCTGTTAAAGGAAAATAATCAACTTCCGGGTGGTAACCGTAACTCCGTTTCATTACACCACCATCATCTTCCTTGTATAACACATGTACTGTATACATGTACATGTCATGAGTGTGTACATATTTCTGTCTATCATAGGAGCCATCAACAATCTAAAACCACAGAGAGGAAACATCATCAGCCTCATTACTGACAGTAACATCATCTTTCTCACCTTAACTCTCTGTCTGCTTTACAGAAGATCAGTGAGTTTTAGATTAATCACATGATTCGTTGCAGTTCAGGTCCCCTGAGTACCACAGTTTTTAATCTCAGGATTAACCAGCTTCTTTAGACACCATAATGATTTCTTCTCCATTGCAGGAGATAAATGGTGTAATAAAAATATTAAGGTTCTGGCAGGGTTTGTATTGTGTTGTGTGTGTGTGTGTGTGTGTGTGTGTGTGTGTGCGTGGTCTGTAACAGCAGCTGCAGCAGAGCGAATCTGTTGTATATCAGACCTGATACAATGTTTCCCCCTGAACACGAGGGACAGGACGGAGACAAATGAGCAGCAGCTGCACCACGTTCTACCATAAAACTGGGATTAGACGACCGTCACTAACGCATATAATAACATACATATTCATGATAAATGAAAAAGAAAATAATCAAAGTAAATGAGATTTCTGTTACAGATCTCTAATGATATTACAGCTGACATGAGAGCATCAACCTCCAATCACGACATCAAATTGCACCACATGGTGATGCATTAACACAGCTCCAGATCTCATCGTATCGAATCAGTTGGGCTATATTTGAGTCCAGGACCAGGGCTAGCCAAGATTGAGTCAAAATCGGGGGTCAAGATCAAGTCCAAATTGAGTCCAAATAAAAGCAAGACAAAATTATAATTGAAAACTGTCAAATTTGTCTTGAGGTCAGGTGTTTACTTCAGTTACTCAGCTTCATTTGTGCATTGCACCAGTGATTAGGCTTTTTCTAGAAGAAGAAATTACCTCTTGTCATGTGGAAAGAAAAGACAAGACAAATAGTATTTTTACAAACTCTCAGTAAAAGACAGAGACCGAGACAAGTCCGAGTATAAATACAAAGTCAAAACTGAAAACGTCTCGAGACCAGACTCGAGTCCTACATCTCTACAGATCAAGTGTTAATGTTGCTGACAAAATACTCTCACTCTTGTCTTAAAAATCTATGACAAAATGTGATGCTAAACAAGTTAGTTCCTTTTCTCACTTATGTTAAAGCAGCTGTAAACAGTCGTTCCCTCACGAGCCTTTTTTCCTCTCTCTTGAAGTTAATAAGACAAAAAAATGCAGTGTTACGAAGGAGCCGAGAAACCTGAAGATGTCAGAAAACTAATCAACACCTTCTGACCAGAATCCAGAATTCAGCATAGATTAGATTAGATGAATCTAATCTATATGTATATTTTTCTGTTGTTGTTACAAAAAAACAAAAACAAAAAACAGACAAACAAAAAAACAGCAGTAGATAAAACTCTCCTTCACGTTCATGTAATGATAAATGTAATGACTGTAGAAGAGCTTTACACTGTCATGGGCTTTTAGTTTATTTTTGATTTATTTTTACTTTATTTTCTTTCTCCACTTTCCTCGTTTTCTGTCCAACCAAAATATTGCCTTTCTACTCAGCTGACATAATGCTTTTTTAAAAATTAAAAAAAAAATGTTTTTATGCTTTTCTTTCTTCAGAAATAAACCTGCATGCTTTAGCTCTTGGCCTTCAGTTTTAAATCTTTGATTTTTTCTTCTTGTATCACTGAGGAATGTTTCTGGCTCTTGCAAAAAAAAAACAAAAAACAAACAAACAAACACAGATTTGTTTTAACTGCATA
This sequence comes from Pangasius krempfi, assembly GCA_037576825.1. Lineage (NCBI taxonomy): Eukaryota > Metazoa > Chordata > Actinopteri > Siluriformes > Pangasiidae > Pangasius > Pangasius krempfi. The sequence goes on along the minus strand of CM074974.1, from coordinate 29,286,376 downwards.
ATTACTTTATCCACATTCTGTTCTCCCCACATTTTGTTCTTTCTCACATTCTTGCTTTATAAGAAGTGAGCGGTGTGTTAGACGTGTCCTCTGTGACCTGAGCAGCTCCATCAGTGATCTACACTTTCACCAGGTAAAGAGATTTAGCAGAGAATAAGGACAGCGAGGTCACAGGAAGTCAGGGAAAGCTGGAAGGAAAGTGGAAAGTTTGATACGCTGTTATTCAGGCTGTTTTGAAAGGTTTGATTTGAATAGGTACAGATTGTGTATGAAGTTTGATTTTCAGCTCTTGTGTGACTTTATACTCGTGTACATGGTGTATCAGTAGAGAGAAAACCTCATATCTCCATTTCTGTCCTGTTTCCTCTTTGACACGTGTGTCCTAAACACTTTCCTCAGCCAGGTGGATGTCACATCACGTCTCCATCACGTCTTTCCTCTCTGTTTCTCCTTCAGCAAACTGGTGATTAGTTTTTTTGTGTCAGGTGCAGCTACATCTTTTCCTATAGATCTCTATCCTGCATTCCTGTATTCATTCTTCCCTTTCCGTCTGTGCTCTCCTATTTTATCTTTCTCAGTACTGTTTCATACATCCATGATTTTATTTCTGTCTGGTTAATTAAGACTTTTATTAAGTCTTCATGGAGCTACAGCTGTTCTGTCTCTTAAATGCAAAATGGAAAATGATCTTCTAAATATAAATAACACTCATGTGCTTCTCTCAGCTCTTTAGATTTCTACCTCTGTTGTATGTGTGTGTGTGTGTGTGTGTGTGTGTGTGTGTGTGTGCGCATTAGCTAAAAGAGTGCTAATAGACATATAGATATAGTGCTGAAAGAATGACTTCTTTATTTCTGTCTCTTCATCTCCATATCTTTTTTATCTCTCTCTCTCTCTCTCTCTCTCTGTCTCTCTGCATGATGAATAGATATTTGGCCTCTATAGATCTGGTTTGATCTACTCTAATCTGGTCTAATGGTTTCGTTTTCTCCTGTAACTGATCCATTAGCGCAGAAAAGTGGCTTTAAGCTTCATCTCTCACTGCTGTGGTTTCCCATCATCTTCTCCTGAAACATCTCTTCATATTTTCTATTATTAGAAACAGTTTTAGCTTCTGTGGAGATTCATTTTTATTTCATTGTCCAAAGTACATCTATTAGTATAGGCTTCGTCCACACACACACTTTTTTTTTTCCCTCTGCATTTTCACCTCCCATTTTCGAAAAAATCTGAGATTTGTTTTTTCACTGTTTCATTTGTTTTAAAACATTTGATGCTGTTGGTGTGTTTCTGCATTTCGCCCTCTCTACCTCTCTACACATCATTTAATGTCATTCTTGTCATTATGCCATTCATTTTCTATAACAGCAGCTCTGACAGTAGTGCAGCTGCAAATCACAGGTTTATATTAATGCTAATAATGCTATATTAATGCTAATATGTTATCGTTTCCATAGTAGCAATATACGCAGAGACATATTGTGGACAACGTAGTTTTTCTTTATTTAACATTCATGGAAGGAGTCTCCAGTGTCAGTGCTTTGTAACAGTCAGAGGTTACAAAGCTGTAACTTTAAACTTTCTGACTTCTTCAGAGCAGAAGAGTTTCTGCATTGCTCTCTGTTCCCTGTTCCATCAGTGTGTAACAGGAAACGCTTCAGAACAGAGTCGTGTGTTTTACTAAGTGCTTGGTAAGAGCTTTGTTTGTGTGTGTGTGTGTGTGTGTGTGTGTGCGCGCGTGTGTGTGTGCGTGTATGAGAGCTCAGTGAGTTCAGTCTGTCTCTGCACTCGTTCTCTGGCTTCAACATGATTTTCGAGCACTCCTCCACTGCCTCGGTGCCTCTTCCACAGCGGGCACGGCGACGCCGGAGCCCCACGGCACAAACGCTCAAGAGGATCTTAATGGTGAGTGCAGCAGAGCTTTGAAATCAGCGTGTGTTCATGTTGAAGCAGGTCACACTGTGAATCAGCGAGATGTCTGTTCCTGGCTTGTTGAACAGATTTTCATTAAGTAACGCATAATCAGTGTAATTATTTACGACAGTGAATGCAGCTGTTTAGTCACAGCAGCTGTCGTGTCTTACAGATGTTTAAGCTCCATATTGATTGATTGGTATTGATTTCGCTTTATACACTGAGTGTATAGTGCTCATGAGCTGTGAGTGCAGATGGCTTGTGTTTAGTGGAGCTGTTCAGTCTTGGATGTTGTTTGGTTTGTCTGAGGGAGCTCAGTGTACTTTTTGGTCAGTAACAGAAATGAAAAGATAAACCATGAAAGGTTGTATTATTAAAGCGTTTTGCTTCACCACAATCGTGCTACACAATCTCCATTATTTTTGAGGACAATCCTTTTCTTGCAGGTGTCTATAATCATTTCGGAATATGATTCCAAAGCCATATCTGAAGCTAGATGTAAGAGCCATACAAATACTACTAATAATAATTTACCCCCCTATCAGAAGACAGACCCAGGTTTCAGAAAAACTGAGTTTTAGTTTACAAATAAGCAAAAGAAGTTGGTTTTACATGCTGTATCTTCTACTTATTTTTTGTTTTCACTATTTTTCCCCTATTTTTTTACCGGACAGTTTACTTTTACAGTTTACAATTTCTTTTCAAACTGCTGCATCACAGGGCTGCGTAACACACTCAGAGGAAAGAGCTATCTGCTGTCTTCCACATACATCAGCTCACAGATGCCAACGATTGGCTAGCGTCACTGTGATTGACAGGGGAGACAGAGAATGCCCCTCCCACCCAGAGAGCACAGCCAGTTTTGCTCTCTAGACTCCTGGCCACGGATGGCTGTGACAATGTTAGGATTCAAACTTGTGATCTCCTGGTGATATGGCAAACAATTTTCTGGGATGGGTATCAGGCCCATACTAGCAAGTATGGTCTATGGGTTATTGGAGCAAAATGGAAAGCTGATCCTGTAACAAATGGAAAATATTGGAATTGGATTTGGAAAAGATTTTTTTCTGAACTGGAAATGTTTATATATAAAATGACATGATTGTATTATTTGTTAGGATTTTATTATATTTATTATATTTGCCATGCAAGTGTAGGGGTTTCACTGTATTATTTTTAAAGTGAAGTAATTCCAAAAAATATTTAAAAAAAAAATCTATATAATAATAAATTGGATGGGTATCAGTATCGGCTGGTGCTCAAGGTTTCAGTATTGGTATCATTATCAGAAAAGGAAAAGTGACATCATGCCATCTGTCATTTTCTCTTGCACCACTCAGGAGCAGCAGGGCATTTCCCCTGCCTGGATTTTGAAACAGTAATCAAATAACCATTCATGTTTTATTTTTTAAAAATCTATTACTGAGACGAATATAGAATGACCAAAAAGTACAAAGACTGGGGCAGCTGTGACATTTCCAATCAGGCTGAATGTCTGAGGAGGAATAGATTCTCTGGCTTCTTAAATCTCACATCCCCAAAAACTGAAAAGAAGACTGTGGACCATCCTGCAGCCTGAACACAGCATGGAGACGCCTCCTGAATATACAACAGCTCCAGTGATTAGGTGATGAACTCCTTTTATTATTGTTCAGATATGTCTCAGTTTGTGAAGCTCCTGTGATGTGTGAGGATGTTGTGCCTCTCTGCTTTGACTTCTGTGCTGTTTCCATTCACGTTGCACTTGTTGTCATCCTGCTGTATCAATCAGACCCTCAGTGTGAGGTTTCAGTTCTCCAGCGCAGGCTGAATCGACCACTCGCTCCTTTCACAGCCTCCCATTGAGACGTCAGGTGAAATCTGTCTCCCTCTATCAATGTGATGTTTGTGTCACTGATTCAGTCTTTAATTCGACCTGCTCACAGAACAGGAGGCTCGATGTGACGCTCCACAGCTTTAGATTTAATAATCGAACTGCGGGTCAGATGATCAATGATGTCAATGTCAATGATTTTTCTCTAAAAATATTCCCTGATTCTTCACTGATTTTTTTTTTTTTTATAACTGATGAAACAAAATGGTTCTTGGGCTTTTGGACTTGACTGCAACTTTAAGAAAGCACTTAGAGCCATAAAATAAATTCCCAACCTCCATTACTCACTATATTTCCTGTAATTGTTTAAAGTAGATGATCAGTGATGCACTCAGTCTGTTTATGAAACCGGTCATCATTCTTCAATGAATCAGGAAGTGATGGAGAACATAAATGTAATTAGTAGAGAATAAAACACAACAGGCTGTGCTGTTATAGGAAAATAATCCATTACATGTGGTGTGTAACCACAGCATATTGTCAACAATTACAGTGTTTACCATTTATAGTATACAAGGTCAATAGTTACATTTCACGTTAGTTCCTGTTCTCACTTAAGTTATAGCAGCTATAAACAGTTGTTCCCTCACCAGCATCTCTTTTTTTCGTCTTGAAGTTAAAAAGACAAAAAATGCAGCTTGTCATGTTACAGAGAAACCACAAAGTATATACTCCTCTGAAAATATAAAGTTACAAAGCATTGACAGTTTAAGAAATAGCGCTTAGTTCTCAGAGACATTTAAATTGGCTGTGTTGGTAGCCAACTTTGCTTTTAAATTGGCTGTGCTGCTTTCAACTTTGCTTTGAAAAGGCTTTTATCATTGTCATTATCATTTAGAATTTAAAAGAACAGGTTTAGTCAGATAGTAAAAAGGTCCCCATTAATGCAGTTATATAGTCCAGCACAGAGCTCAGTCTGTACCTTCTGATAGACCTTATGTTCCACAAAGTGATGTGTTGGCCAGTCTGAAAGTCTGTTTGTCTCCATGTCATTGATAATGCCTTCTTCTCAGTGTTTATTGTTGAATGATTTACAAGCACATTGTGGTCATGGTGCTTGTGGACATTAGGTATCCTGGTGTCCTGTGCTGTAAGAGTTTGTGTGAATATCAGGACTTGAGTGTCTCAGTAGATTAGCTTTGTCCTCAGTCTGCTCTCCTGTCTGCTGGTTATAAGGGAATGCAGGATTGTTCTGTCCTCTTCCTCTATGATTTACACTGGTCTCTTCCTAACATCTCTCTCTAAGACTTTTCTCTGTGAACTCCAGTGCTGACCTCACTATAGACTTCCCCTATCCCTCTGAAGTTCATTTCCTCTGGTCATTAGTCTCCTTCACTCATCTCTTTAAAAGTTTGGCTAGTGTGAGGGCTCTTTATTTTCTGTAGCAGTTCATGTATGACCTTTAGTTTTGCCTGCGCAGTTGTTTTTCACCCATCGCTGAAGGTGAAACCAGATTTAAAGATGTATGTCTGTGTTCATGTGGTCAGTATATCACTATATTACCAAATATTCAGGAAGAAAGACACGCTTAAAAAGTATGAACCCCTTGATCAGTGTAGCCAGATTAGGCTTGATCCCCAAAAACTGAGCTAGTATAAATCACTGGTTTGAGTCATGGTCAACATACAGAGTTTAGTCATGGTCGGAGTACAGAGTTGAGTCATGGTTGGTTACGGAGTGGAATAATGGTTGGGTGCAGAGTTGAGTCATGGTCAGGGTACAGAGTGGAGTCGTGGCCAGGGTGCAGAGTGCAGTTGGAGTAAGGGTACAGAGTTAAGTCGGAGTCAGGGTACAGAGTTAATTCGGAGACAGGGTACAGAGTGGAGTCATGGTGAGGGTACAGAGTGGAGTCGTGGTCAGGGTACAGAGTTGAGTCATGGTCAGGGTACAGAGTGGAGTCGTGGTCAGTGTACAGAGTGGAGTCATGGTCAGGGTACAGAGTTGAGTCGTGGTCAGGGTACAGAGTGGAGTCGTGGTCAGTGTACAGAGTTGAGTCGTGGTCAGTGTACAGAGTGGAGTCGTGGTCAGGGTGCAGAGTGGAGTTGGAGTCAGGGTACAGAGTGGAGTTATGGTCAGGGGAAAGAGTTGAGTCGTGGTCAGTGTACAGAGTTGAGTCATGGTCAGGGTACAGAGTGGAGTCGTGGCCAGGGTGCAGAGTGCAGTTGGAGTAAGGGTACAGAG
>CM074974.1:29260725-29278827 GCA_037576825.1 Pangasius krempfi | reverse complement strand
TTGTAGCTGAATGAACACAAATCCCCACAGCCACGCTCCAACATCTAGTGGAAAGCCTTCCCAGAAGAGTGGAGCTTGTTATAACAGGAAAGAGGGAATAAATCTGGAACGAGATGTTCAACACACACATACGAGTGTGTTGGTCAGGTGTCCACATACCTTTGGCCATATAGTGTATATATGTATATATCACACTGTGAGATTAGGATTTCAGGCAAAAACGTCTTCTGGGATTAGGATTTCTAGGACTGAACTCTGTTCTTAATAAAGACTCTTAAATATAAATAATGTAATAATATTTTGACCACTTTCTTTTATGGTACCAGTAAAGCTTGTGTTTAGTGCTATGTCTATTATCTGCACTGGGAAGCTTTCTCCTCTGTTTCTCTGTGGAAAGTGAAGGGCTTTGGAAACAAACAAAGGTAGAATATAAAATGTTTTAGTAAACCTGATCCCTTTATTATTTTCCACTAGATCCAATCTGAACATGACTGTGGTTTTCCTACATAAAGTAATGGACCAAGTCTAACTCTTCCAGTCATAACCAGAAAACAAGGCTTTTTTTTTTATATATAGACACCAAGGAACCAGTAATAATAGCTGATTAGGTAAAGAGGAACATAGAAAGAAAAATCCCATAACAAAACAAAGGTACCTGGTGTGAGCAGGACAACGGAGGTGACGATGAGAGAGCAGATGAACAGAATAACCAGCAGAGCGATTAATATTCCCTTCCAGTTCCTCTGTGAAGGGTTACTGCCCACCAACTCCTACAGAGGGAGAGAGAGAGAGAGAGAGAAAGAGAGAGAGAGAAACGTGAAACGTGTTTAATGTGCACTAAGTAAGGAATAAAAGACTGTGTCATGCTGTTATAACAAAATAATCATTGACGGGGTGGTGTGATGTAGCAGTATTACCATTACCACCCTGAAGTTGATGATTATTTTCCAAAAACAGTATGTTCTGTAGTGTTTTATTCCTCTTATACTTCAGAAATTTACCAAGAATTACATTTATCTATTAATTAACAAGCAACATGTTATATGTTTTGTCCATTTATAGTTACATTTAAAGTTGTAGAACATCCATGAAACAAGATAATGTCTATGTTACAACAACATCAACAACAATAATAACAATAATAACGATATTTGTTCCAAGTGACTCTTTGGAGGTCACAGCTGATGAGATTTCATTAATTTATTTTGACACCAAGCCTAAATGTCACTCAGTACACATTTTAAAGTCGTTATTTGGGCGATGCAGATAAAATGCACTTCTGAGTTGTGAGGGAAATGTGATGAGTGTTAGAATACAAGGATAGTGTTGAAAATGTTTCTTTGCTTCAGTTCTACCTCAAATGATCCACTAATAAACACACCTTGACTCATTCTTATACATCAGTAAGACATGAAGGTGTTATGAAGTGTTATAAACTGCATTATTAAACTAAAGCAAGCTGAACGCAGCAGAACAGCAGCTTCATTAGAGTTTAAAAACTGAGCTGCTGTTAGTGACCTTGCTCCTCTACTAATTAAACACCAGACATCATTAAACTCTGAGATAACAACAGGTCCTGTTTATTGACACAAACCTCACACACATTCATTAGAGAGAGAGAGAGAGAGAGAGAGAGAAAGAGAGAACTGTAAGCAGGACAGAGGAAGCCCTGAAGCACTGTCCTCTCCAAGAATTACCCATCAGGCCTTTCACCACTTGGATGTTCAATGAGCACAAAGAAAGGAACACAAGCCAAGGAACAAATATAGGACAGGCATGGCACAAACCATCATGATCACCATCATCATCATCATCATCATCATCGTCATCATCATCATCATCCTCTCCCTCATCACCAAAATCATCATCATCATCATCATCACCATCATCATCACTGTCATTACCCTCATCACATCACCATCATCATTACCCTCATCATATCATCATCATCATCACCATCATCTGTGTTTTGCGTTTATAGTGAATAAGGAAGGAATTCTGACACGACCGGTGTGTTATAGAAGAGGACCTCTATTTCTGGAGCCCAGCAAAAAGTCTCTCTTTCTGCTTCCAGCTGCATTGATCGATGTAAGGCGTGTAGGTGAGACCGTGTGAATCCACAGCAGCAGCTCAGACAAAAACCCAACAGAACCACAAACAGCCTGAGGTGGAAGGTGTGGAGGAACAAAATCCCTCAAATCCATAAATATCCACAGGGGCAATGGGACTTGCCCGCCAGACGCCACAAAACACATCACACTGTGACATTAGGACTACTGTGATGATCGATGATCTTCATAAAAGATTTCTTCTGTCCTACTCAGTGTGAAGTAATTTACCAAGTCCAGCTAACAGCCTGAAATCAATAATAATAACCTGTTATGAGCTTTAATAGAGATACAGTACAGAGAGAAGAGCTGTAAAGAGGAATCGCACGCTTTCTGATCTGATTTCATCTCAGAGGCTTTTAAGCACTTCTCCTGACAAGCCCGACTGCTTAAGCCTCGCTGATGGAGCGTGCATCATGAACCAGATGTCAAAGTAAATAGCAGACTTTATTTGAAACGGCATTCGATTTCAGTGAGTCAAAGACGCCGGATTCACAAATGAGATGATGAGGGAACAAAGTATAACCCAGAAAAAAATCTGTCTTGAGAAAACACAAACACATTAATGAAAAAATGACACCTATCACAGGTTATAAGATATACTATTTTCTACCACAGCGCTGTTGAATTCTTGATTCTGATTGGTCAGAAGGCATTGATTTATTTTCTATAACAACAGCAACAGTGCACTCGCTCTATTACGCTATCGTTTCTATAGTAGCAGCTCATTCACAGGGACTTGTACGGCAGACGCAACAGAATATAAGCCTAATAATAAATAGATTAAGAATTCATGTAAATTAACAAAGAAAAACATATAATCATTCAGTCATAAGAGCTTTATTAAAGGTTGTAAACATTAAAAATCAACCATAAATGGTTAAAAAGCACATCAGTCCAAGTCACACCTTCCCATCACTGATTATTTTCCTACATCAGCACAGCCTAAGTGTTTTATTCCTAATATATATGGCATGTTTGGTTTTTTTGGTTTTGTAAATGATATTTTAATAGCTGTTACAAATCCAGGTGCTGTTTGAAGAAACCATTATTTGTTCGCTGTTTACATGGTGTTCTGCAAACCTTGTTAAGTAATCACGGTAATGTCTCGTTAAGTATGTCCCATGGTGCCTTGCAGCCTTTATAAAGAAAGGAAAGTGTGACAAACAATGAGTACACACTGATGAAGGCTTAAAGTTCCTGTTGAAGTAAATGACTGAACACAGCTCAGTGTGTGCAGACTTTATTCTGTTTTCCTCACATGGCAAGTGCTCTCCCGTGACAACGTACAAGCTTCCAGCTTCCGAACAGTGAAATTTTACACTAGACACTAGCAGCTCCTGACCTCATCATCAACTCGAGGGGATACGAGAGACAAAAATAAAGAAGACTATGTTTACACTCCTTGCTGTTTTCCCCAAACTCTAAAGCAAGCAATGTATTCCTGTTGTGCTCAGGTAAACCTGCAAATTCTGTTCAAAGATGTCTGACAGGCTGAGATTACCTCGCAATACACACTGGGATGAACTTGAGATAACTTCAAAAAGCTTTTTTTTTTTTCGGTGCTAAAGGCTAAAATCTAAAATTCACCTGAAATTCTGACACACTTTCACATCAAAAGGGGAAAAAAGACCTAACCTAACCTTCTTCCCTTCTCCCCTAACACCCATGCGAGTCACCTTGGAGTGAGTGATTTTATTTTTATGTATTGTCTGGTCCACTTTCACTATTTCACAACTCTGCTATTTATAATCCCATAAAACTGGCCTTTATTGCTCAGTACCTGCTTCAAGTGCTTTTGCCTCACACACTCTTATATTTCATAAAACATGCTTTTTTATATAGGTTTATATTAATGTACTCTTTCTAATACATTATAGTTCCTTCAGTAAAAATTGTAATTGTAATACTTGCCAATTTGCTGTGGTATAAAAGGAATAAAACGCTTCAGGATGTGCTTTTTCTATGTGCTTTGTGTGTATGTGTGTGTGTGTGTGTGTGTGTGTGTGTGTGTGTGTGTTTGGACATTATTCTAATTCTAATCTCACCATCACCCTCTGTGGTCAGTAATTATGATAATGATTAGCAGAATAATGACCCAGGTTAAAGCCCAGGTTTGTAAGAGGAGGAGGAGGATGTAGTGGAGTGGCAGAAAGGTTAGTGAAGCTAATAGAGGTCAGACGTGATGCTCTGCTGTCGGAGAAACCAATGAGGAACACAAATTACAATGAGCCAATCAATTTACTCTACTTCTGACACAATGATTTGATTCTGACCTGGGGTTCTGAGAAAAAAAGAACGTCAGGGATAACATCGTGCCACTCAAATTAAGAGAAATAAAGCCGAGGCAGTGTTTTAACCAGAAAGTTGTTGCTTCTCCAGAGATTTCCATCTCATAGCTGTTTTCACTGTTTGTATAGCTCTTTGTAACCATGTAGGGGTGTGTGTTGTAAAAGCAGAGTGTGTTTGTGTTACTGCCTCTGTCTAACAGTTCAGAGAGACATTTAAAATGAACAGAGGAGATATGAATCAGACAGAGGAGTGGAAAAGCAGGAGAGCCGCTATGTACGGATCAGGAGAGTCGATTGTGCTGAACTGAGCTAAAGGTAGAATCAACTGAATTTCTGATCTGGTCTAAAGGGCACACATACACACACACACACATGTTCTTTGCTTTCATGTTGTCCAAAGATGATGGGATTCAAATTTAAAGATGATGTCAATTTCTGTTCTCTAATGGTGGGTTCTTAGATGGCTCCAATAGTCCAATCCTGGAACCACATTACATTCTATTACAGTGGGGCATGTACTGTATACATGGCAGTGGTGGTATCATACTCTGGTGTGTCATACTTATGCTGTCTCCCAGCAGTCCTGTCCTCCTCCAGAATGCATGTTCTTGATTGCCAGTTCCACCCCATAAAGATGCCGTCCACCAGCACGGTATCCTTTCCATAAGAAGGTGTAACCCATTCATTGCTCAGTCTTTTAGGAAGCCTTAGATGGCTATGTTGTACCACCTCAGCTCAGTGGTAACCACAGCTGTTCTCCGATGGGGTCTAATCAGGTGAGATCCCACATTCCACGATGCAAGTTTTCCAGTTTACTGTCTTCTTATTTTGACCAGAGTGTGAAACATCCCAATGTTTGTGTGGTAACCTATGCAGGAGTGGGCTGAATGGACAATGTTCAGGCCAATTTTTCCAAGATCCTCCCCATTACTGAGCAATAATAATAGTAGAGCAATGTGGACCCTAAACAGGGTTGCTCACATAGGGGTTTCCCAAAAGCATGTTCCGCTCAATTCCTACGCTAGCAACCATATATCCAGTGCTGCCGACATGCAGAGGTCTGACTGGAGGCTTCCAGTTCATTCAAACCTGAAGATCTGTGCAGTGAGAGTTTTAAAGTGCCACAGGGTGTGTGTGTGTTCCCCGATAGCACCTCTTCACTGTGAGAGGATGGTTCCCAATGGCAAAGGATTAGCCCAGACAGTGTTGGGTCCATAGATGATTGAGGTTTATCTATGAAGCACATCACCTCTGGGGGATCCTGTAGCTTCTAGATCCCCTGGCAAGTTAGCCTGGAGCCTTGTGACTACAAGAAGGCCTGGCATTGGTCTTGGTGAGAGAGAGGCTTTGTACTGCATGGAGAGACTTATGCACTATGCTGCTTCGAAGTTCACCCCAAAGGCTAGCCAGTGGCACCTCTGCACTACACACACCATCCTGTGGGCAACACATAGACACACAAACACACACACACACACTGACACATATGGCAATGAGCCTACAGGTTTGTTCAGTACAGCTGACACCTTTCATCAGGACATTACTCATTCAACTCATCCAAGCCTCAGGCTAAAACCAGTCACTCTTCCTCTGTGTGTGTGTGTATGTGTGTGTGTGTAAGAGAGAGAGAGTAGTGTTTGAATCCTAATCGTACTGTAATGAAGTAGTTTGCAAACAAGCATAACCGCAACAAATTAAACCTGGATATAATCCCCTCCTAAGGTTTTATTGGTTTGCACCTCACTGACCAAACAAGGTTGTTGAATCAGAATAATAACATCTTTATGCTACTAAAATAGTAAAATCTCAATTTACTAAAAAAAAAAAGTTTGAGGCTGTTGTTTTAAATAAAAGCAACACGCTCACAACAATCCACACAAGTACGCTAAATTTACAGCACAGCAGTACACAACATTTACTCATTTGCCTGATGCTTTAATCCAAAGCAACTTACAACTGATGCAGGATACAGCTGAGCAGTTGAAGGTTAATGGGCTTGCTCAAGGACTCAACCATGGCAGCTTGGTGGCGCTGGGATTTCTAACGACCTTCTGATCTGTAGCTCAAAGCCGTAAAAACTGAGCCACCGCTTACTTTGTCACGAAGGGAAAGAAGTTAATAAAAATAAAAGGAAGTGACAAATAAATAGCTGGTAACAAAACCCCCTAACCTAATTTCATATCAGATATTAGAATGAAACCATACGAATAAATTAAAATGAAAAATCTTTCAGTGCACAAGAAAACCAGAAGCGAGTCAACAGCTCCTGCTTAACAAGCGTACTTTCTTTTATTTAACCTTTATTTAACCAGGAAGTCTCTTGAGATTAGAATCAGAGAGAGTGCTGGCCAAAACGTCCTCACGATTTCACACACACACACACACACACACACACACACACACACACACACACACACACACACACACACAAGTACACATTACATATAGAATTAATTAGAAAACAGTACCACACACAAACATAAGGTAAGATAAAGTGAAACAGTTATAAATTTACCCATGCAGAGATCCCAAGGTACTAAGATATTAGTTACGTTTTCAGTAACTCTATATTTAAAGTCATTAAGAGCAATAAAATAATGTAGCTTCAAAACTTTCTGAAAGAAAGCTTTCCTCCCAAATTTCAGTGCAGGTTTGTGGCATCGAGGCAGTTTGTACAAACGAATACCACAAAATCTGATAAGAACAAACAGCCAAAGCATTACGGCTTAAGTATTTCTGCTCATATCCCACAATCTGTACAAGAGAATCCTGTCATGTGGAGCCATCAGTTCATTTTTTTAATGAGAAAGCAAACTGCCTCGTTCTTTCATCTGCTTGTGAGATAATCACTGAAACTTTCTGAAGATTGTTCCAGGTTTGCCAATAAAAAATGATAAATTGAATTGAATTATTAATGAGGGATTATGTGAGCAGTGATGCGAGAGCATCGACTGAGTGAAGAGATGTCAGTGAAGCTATGGTTTGTCAGATCTATACTTAAACGAGAGCTCTGCTCATTAACAAGCGAGAGGAGGGAATAAAAAGACAAAAAGACTCATAAAGACTAAGTGACTGTTTACATTTAACCAATATGATCATTCATGCTAATTTGGGAAAGCCGTTTACAAGGTCACATTGGAACTTTCTACCATATTTAAGCTTTCCTGAACTGAACTGTGTTTCTTACTTAAGTCTGTCATCACTAAAAGTGAAAAAAGGAGATAAATATCAGTCACAGGATTTGACAAATTACATAACAAATTTGTCTGCTTGCATCTCTAAAGTGTAAGCTGTGGAGTGTGTGCTTTATGGATAAATTGATGGAAGTGGGAAGTCACAGCTCGGAATGAAGTCATTTTTGCCCTCCGTACATTCGAGCTACAAAGTGAGGGAAAAAAAACCATGGACGCCTCCATGTTCGTCTTTTGTAAGCAACAAGCTAAGCAGCTAACTGTGATGAGTGATGTATATTTTCCTCTTCAAAACAGTGAACTTTAGAGTCAGTGTTATAGATTTAGACACAAGCGAATATAGCTGTATGTTGATTGATCTAACACTATTAGGTGTATATACAGTATAACTCATTTAAAGAAAAGAAATGTTAATTTACTGTTTACTGCTCATGCTGTGAGCAGCCATGTTGATTTGAAGTCACTTGCTGAACTCCGGGTTGAGGAGGCCATCCCAAGTTCCTGAGTAGGAATGCCAAGTTGAAGGGGGAGATTTCTTAGTTTTTTCCTGGTTGGCGGTCAGGAATTACGACTGCACAATATGTCAGTTTTGCCGTGGATCAGCTAGATCCAACAAGTAGATCAAACCATGCCTTTCACTGAGTGAAGAAATCACACTCATCTAGACATAAAACATCCTCTTTAGGAACACTGATCAGTTTTACAGCTGTAAAGAAAACACTAGGCAAGGTTAGAAAGTAAGTAAACATGTCCACTTTGTGTTGGTGAAATCAAGCAAGTCATAGGCAGAAAAGCTCAATAGATGATTTATCGTCACTTTGTCAGAATTCAGCCACGTCTGACCAGCATATAAACGCAAGAAAATTATTTGTATGCGTGAAAATTAATGCGCTGCTTCATTTGGGAATTGAAAGTCGCAAGAAGAGTGTGAAAAAGATGTCATCTCTGTCAGGCATCAGCCATGACGAAGAGGAGAATCAAAACACCATCTGTGAGGCATTTAGCTCATCAAAAGCACACAAAGAGTTTAGACATTTCAATTTTTTTCCCTCTTTTACACATGAGACAAAGTGAAGAAAGACAAAGACAGACAGAGAGAGAGAGAGAGAGAGAGAAAGCAAACAAGAGACTGAATGAATGAAGTGATAGACACAGCAAAAGAGGGTTCATGTGAATCAGGATGGTTTTTATTGTATGTTTATATGAGAAATATACAGTGCCACTCATAAAAGTACTTTGTGTACTTACTCATTTTAATGTGCTCAATTTACATCTTCTATATTTGCTTTAAATTGAAACTTCCAACTCATCAAAAAACCTGCAAGGCACTGCCGCCCCAACATAAATCACAAAACGGAGCAGAGAAAATGGATGATTTGAAATTCAGTTCCTCACCCAAGTGTTGGAGTGACGTGTGAAAACCCCTTGGAGAGAATTATAGTGTGTGTTTGAGCAGCAATGACACACCAAAGCAACCTGCTTTCTTCCAGCAGTGTTAAATAATCCAATCTGCTGCTGCTGTGCTCTAAACTATATACCAGTTCACACACACACACCTGAGCTTGAACGTCATCTTGGTTACTTCACCTCATCTGCAATATGCAGACAACACCAGATCTTCCTGCAAACCCTCACTGACATTCCCTGTAGTTCTGCTCTCACTGGCTCTATCGCCAGACTGTAAAGTTGTCTGGATGGTTGGCTCCCCTGTCTGATACCTCTTTTCTTTCTGAACAACTCCAAATTTAAGCATAAAACAGGCCTCAGAGTATAACCATTTCAGCCACAAACAAATTCCCTTCCTCCACCAAATGCTTCAAGTGCCTGAAATAAATAGCAATGGTCAACCCTGTCGAAAGCTTTTTCCTGATCTAGTGATAAAAACCCTAATTCACATCAATTCATCTTACAAAATCAATTATGTCTCTGATAAGAAAAAGAGTGTCCATTATGGTGCGGTTTGGTCTGATAAAGTGTTTGTATTTTAGTGCACTATTGTGTGCATACACTGGTTTAGTCTGCTTTCGAGACATTCTGATAATATCTTATAGTCACTGCATAAAAGTGCCACAGGTCTCCAGTTCTTCAAGAGTCTCCTAAAGCTAAATCTCCTTTTTTTAAGTGACAATACCGCTCTTATGCAGCTCACTGATAGCTCTCTGTTGTTAAAGGAGCTCTTAAAAAACTCGAGCAAGTCCACTCCTGAAAGTCCCCAAAAATGTTTGTGGAATTCATTGAGTAGTCTGTCGATTCCAGGTGCATATCCCACTGCAAGCTGCTGACCAGCAGTGGCCACTTCCTGCAGCTCAAGACCTGCATCCATCATGCTGCTCTGTTCCGGGGTCAGTTTGGGCAGCTCCCTGAGTAGCTCATCCCTGCAGGATGGGTCGATGTAGAATTCTGTAGCTGCTGCTCTCATTTCAGCTGCCTCTGTTGTTATGGTACCATCTAAGTCTGAGATACAGCATCTGGCCCTAGTGTTATACGTTTCTAGGTAGCTTGAAGAAAAAGGCACTAGGGGTATCTATGTCCTTAATGCTGGAGATGTGAGATCTTATTAGGGCTGCTTTGGCTTGTTCTTGAAGGAATTTAAAGCTTTTCTCCTTCCTTCCAGGAGACTGTCCATGCCAGCGTCATTCCTGCTAATCATTGTACTTTCTACTAAGGTTATTTCTGTCTCATGTTCTTGGATTGTACCTTTTATGGTCTCTGATGTGTGTGCTGGGTATTTCTTGCAAAATACTTTAATTTGTGTTCTCCCCACCTCCCACCAAGAACCCAAGCTATTAAAATCCCCTTTTCTTTTTCTCCACTCATCCCAAAAACACCAGAATTTTTCACAAAACCCATCATCCTTAAGCTGTTTTGTATTAAACCGCCAGTATAATCTATGCCCTTTTGTAACAGACATCATTAGAGCTATTGTGACTAGGTGATGATCTGAAAAACCAGTGAGGAACATGGCTGCTTTAGAAACTCTACTTCTGTTTGTCTCTTTCCTGTCCAGTGATCCTTGTATCAGTGACTTTAACCCATGGATATTGTTTTATGCCCTGATTTTTCTCCCTCCACACATCAATCAAGTCACACTGACTGAGGAGCCCCTCAAGTCCCTTAGCAGACTGTGGGTGTGGTTCGTCACCATTTCTGCTGAAAGTAGTGCAGTTCCAGTCCCCTCTCATTACCACTAAGGATTTTCTGCCACTCTGTTGTAGTGCCTTCTTTATTTAAAAGATGTATGTAAAAGAGCTATACCCTCTCACTGCCATTACTGGGGGTTATAAACATTTATAAAGATAAACTCTATCCTCTTTATTTCTGCCTGCACCATTAAAACCCTACTAAGCTCTAGCTCTGTTACTCGTGTGTTGATTTCACCTAGCGTTCTGTTAAAAAGTATAGCCACCCCAGCACTGAAATTATCTGGAGCTGGAGCTAATGGATAGAACAATGCAAAGTGGACACAATGGCCTTGTACCTAAAAAAAAAAAATCCACACAAAATAGAGATAGAGGTTGATCATCGAATGAACACAGGATGTAACTAATGAAGCTGGAGTAACTGTGTGTGTGTGCCAGTAAGACTGGGCTGTGTTTGCTTCCTGTATACAGGTTTAATAAAGTCCAGGAGCAGCAGGCATGTTTGTGTGTGTGTGTGTGTGTGTGTGTATGACGGACAGCTGGATGCTTGTAAATTTCATTATCTGAGGGGAAAAAGCAGGCAGGGTTGCTGGAGCTCATCACCTTCCTGTCTCTCTAAGCAGACTCAAATTGATTCATGGCTTTTGGCCAGGAGAATATTCTCTCTCACTAGCTTTGAGTGAAAGTGTGAAAGCAAAAAAGCTACAAACAGATCAGAGAACACAACCTATGCTAAGAGACATCATTTTCCAACATTTTGATCGATCACATACACACACACACACGACACAGACATTACAATATAGCAAGCAGTGCACTTTAATCCCCATCTAAGTGACTACACACTATGCTTTCGGTGCCAAAAGTAAACCTGACTAAAGTTGCTGGCCATTAAAATGAAAAAGGGGACATCCATCAGGTAATCAACAACATCCCCCGGCTGCCCTCTGTATTATTAATATCCTGGCTGTCATTATGGTAAAGCAACATTTATTTTTAAAAGTAACAACACTATTCGACGTGCTATGGAAACTTGTGTAAGAATAAAGGCTGTGTATGAGCTGATCGCCATCTGATCTGCAGAGCTCATTACATGTAAACACCACACTGTACTAAAGGCACCTGTGCAAACAGGGAGAAAAGAAAACAGACAGGAGAGAGAGAGAGAGAGAGAGAGAGAGAGAGAGAGCAAGAGGGGGCACCAAAGAAGGAAAAAAGGCAGGGAGAAAGTAAGATAGCGAAAAAAAGACAGCAAAAAAAACGAGTATGATATAATTGGAGAGAAGTGTGCTTATTTGTTGCGAACGTAATGCAGAGACAAATGTAATGTAAAGACTGCAGAAAGACAAAACTCTCTGCTGTTCCGTATTGCTATCGTCATCCTATATACTACTTTCACACGAGACCAGTAGTACTAGGATTAAGCAGAGGCATTACCAGAGTAATTACCTCACACATTCTGCCAGCTCCACTGAACAGTGACCATGTTCTCACATTAAAATCTATATCTATCTGTCAGACCCATGTCTAAAAAAAATTCAGAAAATGTGTCAGATGTTAGTCTTTAGTGTGAGTCAGTGACTCACAAATCCCGAAACGTATCACCCAGTGTAGAGACCTACAGGAAAGTTGATGGAGCATAATCCCATATGAGTTCTTCTTAAACGTCGTTTTTAAGGATGTACAGTATATTTCCATCCTTGAATCTGTATAATAAATGTCATCACCTATTAGTGCATACAGCTGAATACTTTCTGTTAGTCATTCTTTTACCTAGAAATATACTATTTTACGTTCAGAGCTGGTTATCAGTGTTAATCAATAGAATAGATAATAGAATAGATAATAACACCAAAACAAAAATGAATATCCTTAGTTTTATGGCCATTTAGTGCATCATAAAAGTACCGCTATGGCCCAGGCAGAACTTCTGTTCGACACATATGCCTTAAGGGTGCCATCAGGATTCAGCACCACAGACAGCGGCACCAGTACGGAAACAGTACTGACTCTCGATGCAGATCAGTGCTCAAGCAGCAGAGCTGGAGGACAGTGATGGCCCCAAGGCCAGCTTGTCAACCCAAACCACTTCCTGCACCTGAACAGAAATGCTACGGCTAAACTAAAGCTTCATGATGTACATCACGCTGTGTGGAAAAAAGCAGTGATGGAGCAGCAACCAGCTGAACAAAAAGAACTTTCGTCTTCTTTCTTATTCATGGACGTTTCTAGAGTTCAATTAAGTTAGATTTGCATAGTGAATTTAACAAAAGACATGGTCACATGGTCTGAGCATAGGTTTAGATCCCTAACAACCAAACCAGAGGAGGTGGTGGCAAGGAAAAACTCTCTGAGACGACACACGGAAGAAACAGTAACAGGAACCAGACTCAAAAGGGAACCCAGCCTCTTCTGGATAGCATTTAGATATGAATGTCATAATATGACCAAATATCAGGCCAAGTTTCCAGTTTAGAGACTCATCGTAATGTATCTCAGACTGGATTCAAAACTGAGCTGTTTACATGTATGCAACAACCTACGAAAAAAAATTTTAATTGGTGCAATCAATAATCACATAATCAGGCAGTGTGAACATTTCTGTCTCATCGTTATGTCAGTGCAGGATAAAAATGGCTCCACACACACACACACACACACACGCACACACACACACAAAACTCAACACGCAGAAGAGAATATTAAGAGAATATGTTTGCTGACTTTTCCCAATTAATTATTGCAGTTTACGGTGGAATTTCCAAGCTATGAAACTGCGATATTGAAAAGTGTCAACACCAGCACTTTATTAAAAACTAGAACAAACAGAAGGCAAAGACCTGAACCTGGTTCACAGGTCACTCGGAGGTCATGATGTTCAGACACACAGCCTCGGAAGAAGTAGAGACAGCGAGAAAGCAAGATTTTAATAATGCCTTTTATATAATCATTATAAACATGTGTGTGTGTGTGTGTGTGTGTGTGTGTGTGTGTGAGGCCATCCAAAGCCTTCATTACCATTTCTAATACATCTCCATGAAGGCAGCATATTAAAATACGACCTTGTGACTGCATTAAGTATGGACAGCAGGCCTTTAAAAACCTCCTAGCATTCAAGTGTCAAGCACAAAAAGAGACAGATTTAGAAGGATGTCTTTCATCCCTCTAAGAAGAAATAAAAGGTGGATCTAAGTCCATTAGCCTGCAATCTGCATAAGTCAGCGAGAAAGAAAGCGGAGAGATACAGAGCGAAGAATTAAACTGCAGCCTTTAATGAAGAGAACATTTTAATCAGACCTGAGGAAAGTGAGGGAGATGGTGAGAGAGAGATAAACAAGAAAGTAAAGTCAGAGACAGTGTGAAGGGGAAGAACGTGACACACAGAAAGAGATGTCAAGAAAGACATTGACAGAAATGGATAGAAAACCTCTAACTCTTCTCTCACACAGTAACCTCTACAGCTAATTGTATTTCTATAGCTACATACAGTAAGAGCTAGAGCGAACTAAGTTTTCTGACATCTTCAGGACAGATGAGTTTGTGTTTTGTGGTTCAAAGTAACATAAAAAGCTGTGTTTCTTTCTCTCTTATTATCTAAAAGAGAGGCTGGTTAGGGAACGGCTGTTCATACCTGCTATAATATAAGTGAGAACAGGAACTAACTTGTTTCATGTACTGTATGTTAACTACAATATTAACCATAACTACAAATATTATTATCACTGATGTGGTATAAGAGGGATAAAATACTTCAGGACATTTTGTTTGAATCATACAGTTGTTAAAGCCTGAATACAAGTGCGTAAACTCAAAAACTTAAAAGGATCACTAGCATGAGTCAAACCCAGGATACAATGAAGCAGGATAAGGCACTGGAAAATGCTAAAATGCATGATATAAGCAGAAACAACAGAGTAGAAATGACCAAAGGAATCAAGGTAAGACACAGAACAGGTGAACACATTAGGATAAACATTCAATGTCATGACCGAGGACTAGGACCGAAACAAAAGCGGATTGAGTGAACTCAAAACAAAACAACATGAGAGTAACATACCGTGTGATTCTCAGTGCAAAGAGTTGTGAGAAGTGGAATTTGTGACAATTTCATGGTGGTAGCAGTGAATTCGCTTCATCAGACCACTACATTGTTTGTTATTTTCCTATATCAGCATGAGGGCAAGTTTTATTGCTTACATAGCTCCCTCCTCATCAAATGTTGAGGTCATGTGTAGAGTATAACAGTTCAGCCTCAAGAACATGATTTAAAAAAAAAAAAAAAAAAAACATTAATCCATTAATACTAGACTGTTTTGTTTTTCTCAATCTTCTTGCTCAAGGACCCAACTGTGGCAAAATAACAGTGCTGAGATTTGAACTCATGACCTTCTGAGCTGTAGCTCCAAGACCACACTGATTGAACCACGTCTATCTCTGAACTGACTCGCACTAAATGATGTACTTCAGTGCTTTTTACTAAAATAACATTTTTACAAGCATATAAACTTAAACTCAGAGAGGCTTTGTGTTCAACTAAAATACTGTAATTACAAAAAAATAAAGGGCACAAAAATTTCCACTAATTTTCAGATGTTGCCACAAAGAGAAAGCTTTAACTTTCTCACTCCTACTTAAAATGAAAGACATGTCACTATGCACTGAGTTTCCTGGTATTTTACTGTAAGCCAATGCTCTAATTGCCTGATCTTTTACAGTGCAATTTTTTTATTAAAATAATAAGACAGTATTTTATCTATGATATTGGACTTTACAATACTGATATACTATCACAGATGGGAACCTTCTAACCTTCTAACGAATTCCTTAATATTTCGAGTGGGGATGTGTTGCATGACAGAAGATGATAGCAGTACGCAAAAATAATATTGTGTTTGTTCATGTCATACAGCCCAATCCAAAATGGTAAGGTGTTCGCTGATTCAAAACACACCTGACTCAAGGAATCAGCAAATTATCAAAATTGTCAGCACCATGTACAGCAGCACCATTACCAAAAACAGCGACTGGCTCTCAAGGCAAATCAAGCAGCACCAGTTAGAGGACAATGGCGACGCCATGGCCTCATGGTCACTTTGATGGACGAAGCATGACTGCACTCAACAATCAACAATAAACAATACACTAAACAACGTGCAAGACAAGTCAACAAGGCAACACGTCCAAGAATGAAACGTGCATTAATGCCAAGTGAGTGCAAACTTATCTGAAGCATAAATGTGTAAAATGTTGCACAGTAGTACAGATGGACTAACCAGTAGCAGCAGCAGTGATTGGAGCTGATGTGTAAAGAGGGCTGGACTATATTTGAGTAATGGTACTTCGTTACTATACTGAATTATACTTTACTCATATTCTTACTTAACTACATTTCCAAGAAAAATACTTATTATTCCTGACATTTGTATTTAGACCTTCAAAATACTCATGACAAATCTCAAAGGTCTCTTCTCTCTTCCAGCCAATGACTGTATGCTCCACATCAATCAGCAGGCTCAGTTTAGCATCCGATCATTTCAATTTAAAGCTTCTAATCAGCTTCATCAATGTAGAAATAAAACTATCAATAATCATCCCAATTCGTCATCAACCTCCTCATGGCACACAATCTAGTTAACTCTATAGCTTCTGAAGATGAAGAATTCACCAGACTGCAATGTGGAACTTGAGGATGAGTGCCCCTGGCCCTACCTCAGGAAAATATTTCAGTATGCTGGAGTTAGCAAAGACTCATATAAAATGAGGCATCTCCTTTACCTCCCATGAAGGCATGAACATGAACTCAATTTGAAGAGGTAAATTTTGCTAATTTGCTAACATTAACTGGCTATTTTTAACCAAGTTAGCTTGTTTTCTTCACTGATGGACCAGGTTAGACTACCATCAGTTCCTGTAGCTAACATAATTTGCTAGGTAGCAAGTAAAATTTTATCTAATGGTAAATATAGTAAACTTTGTTTTTGTGAGATAGAGTGATGTTTTCATGCAAAAACTGCATATTTGCAGATATATCAGAGTGATGCAGTATAGTTCCCCTTCAGGAACTCGAGCTGCGTCGAAAGGCTATGGGAACGCCTTCAGCGTGACCACGCTCTGAATCACATGTGTAATCAGTCCAATGGATGGGCGAGACGTCACGGGCGGGGTGACGTAGCGACCAGGAAGCTTAAAAGCACGCGCGGTGGATACCATGGTTACATACGTAACCTGGAGACGTTTGTAAAGCATTACGCATTACAGATTAAGAGAAGCAAGACTACACAAAGCTTCACTTTGTGTCCTGATGAAAAATCTTTCTCTCTCTCTCTCTCTCTCTCTCTCTCTCTCGGTTGTGGATAAGACAGACCCAGTAACACAACACCCTGAATTATTGTATTGTGTCTGTTAGAACAGAAAATCTCCAAACTCCAAAATCTCTGATTACAACGCCTATAAAATCTCTACTGTGCTCAATTACAGCTTTAATCTACACTTAGCCTAAATGAATAAACTTTTTCCAGTCCACAATCTGGGCTAGTTTATCATGTGAAGTCTTTCCCTCAAGCTTTTTATCCTTTGTGTCTTTCGTTGCCATTTAGCGCAACGGGACTCAAACAGCTGTAGTAAACAGTTCGGCACTGCTCTGAACTGATTTTGAAATTTGTGTTAAAATACAGAGCACAAAAAACACACACACACACTTTAACGCAGTTAAATAGAGTCTACATCGTTAATACACGCTCGGCTGCACCACTTATCTCTGCTCTGTGAATTTTATTATCCGCATTTTCACACCTTCTGCTGTGTGAATTAGATAGATGTGTGGTGGTAGGGTAAAAGCAGGTAGCTATAAAACTAGCTAAACATGCTGGCAGTTTAATCCCCTCCTCAGCACAATGTTGTAAAATTAAGTTGTGGAAGGTGATGGCGCTGTAGCGAGTTTACTTCATACACGGTGCCATACATACTCATTTTTTGTGTGGCATTTTATAAATTTAAATATCATTTGCATAGAAATTTTGTCTGAAATGTTCATCTTTACTCTGAACATACACTCCAGTTAAGACTGAGCAATGAACACACACACACACACACACACACACACACAGAAGGATCTATGTGTTTTAATATCAATGAGTTACTCAACCCATAAAATCTGCCATGCAGAGTGTCGGAGTTTCCTCACACCTTCCTGCATTTTAACACAAAAGGCCATCAGCTATTAGAAGACAGAAATGTTGACATATTTATAAGAAGCCATATTCTTAGTTGAGTGTAGTGAGGTAAGTTAATACTGAAGGTACACTGCCCTCCAAAAGTTTGGAAACGCCTGAACAAAATAGGGTTTTTGGGCAATATCAGCATAAATCCTCTT
>CM074974.1:29225214-29243689 GCA_037576825.1 Pangasius krempfi | reverse complement strand
GCGTTCCCATAGCGTTTCGTGACGCAGCGTCTCGTTCCCTCGGGGAACCAGGGTTACATACGTAACCTGGAGACGATATTCACTCAGAACTAAAGAGGACTTCAGGCTGTAAAAGCTCCAGCATTGTTCACTATAATGCCTCGAGAGCTGCATTTTATCCGTTTATAAAGCACAAAGCCGAACATGACCCTGAGACTGGATTCTTGGCTGTTAAACACATTTAAACACTGTAAAACATTTGACTCATACATGACATTCTGTTAATCCATTCTCTGTATCCTTTCAGTATCTGTGGTTTTCATCTGCTCTGTCAGTTACACACACAGCGACAGCAGAACCCAGAGGAGCGGCAACACCATCTAACACCACACAAACACCAAACCACTTCACATCATGTCCTGAAGGGGCTCAGTGGTTGATGTGTTTGACTTCTAATTGGAAGGTTGTGAGTTCAAATCCCAGCATCACTGTTAGCCACTTGAGCACTGACCATTGTTTTGGATAAAACGTAACACCACTGATATGAAATCAACAAGTGTCTCTGAGGCAACAGCTGCCAAAAGCTCTCTGACTGAGGAATAAAAGAAGAAATATGTATTTTGAGGAGAAGGAAAGAAGCCAGAAGCAGAGCACTTTCATAAACCAGGTGGTAACCATTGTTTCTCTCCCCCACAGCAGGGGATTGGTTGTATAATATCGGCAAACCCAGTCATGAAATCCACTGAAGCCCAAACATCACACATTTCCACTTTCCATAACTGATTCAGATATGCATATATTTTTCTGACTTTATGCTTTACTGTCACCACATCACAGTACGGTCTTCACTAACAAGAAGGATGTTGGAGATTCTCCCTGTTGGAGAATGAGCAACCAAGACAGAAAGTGTCAATTCTCTTAAATAAAATTTTTTTTATGACCCATCCCTTGCTCAATGATCACACACCTCCATCTTTATCCCTCACTTTCAGACAGTTGGAATCGCTACGGACATAATGCCAGATGTTTCACCTTGTTTATCCTGCATTATACTTGCTTTTAAGTATGTAAGATGGCTGCCACACATCCTTTGGTCACTTGGAGTATCGCTTGCACACATCCTCAGAGATTAATGCTAGGTATACCCAAGTAGTGCAATACCACCTGGGTACAGTACCAGTACTACCAGGTGTAGTACCAAGTGATACCATGTGACTCAGTGTCCAACACTGACTCCAAAAGTAGCACTGTGTATCAAATCACATCACACACTTATGTACTATTCTAGACAATTATTGTGTACTAACAGTAACCAGTTTTCCTATCATGGTTAGTGTTTTAATTTTAAAAACCTAAATTTGTACCCTTCATACCTACCAAATGATCTGTGTACCAGTCTTCAGGATTGTCCAGATTAGTAAATGCTTTTGAATGTAAGGTTTTTTCAATCTGAGACACAGATCATGACAACAATCACAACGACAGTGGAAAGCTGTAAGACAGAGTTTGTCAGAGTGTTTGAAGTTGCTTTGTGTGAGATTCACTAAAAGTTTTACAGGTCGACTCGAAAATCTGACCAGACTGGCCATCTAGTGATTGTCACTTTCAATCTTCCAGATGCACATAAGATACACAGATGAGTATGTGAACAATGCTGCTGAGCTTCTATAGTGAAGGAATAAAGGTCACACTCAGAATAGCATGTATATATCTAAGAAGGTGCATGTGGTGCACCTTGATATAGCTTTTAGAGTAGTGATCCTTAAGGTTCAGTTATCTGTGTGCGTGTATCTGACACACTAACGGTAGAAAACGTGTGTTCTTTATGCTAGCACTCCAGTGACAGGGAAAACTACAATTTGCTACGTTTTTTTTTCTGAGACTGTAGAGAGATATAAGTGTGTGTGTAAAGCCTTGCAGCGTGTGTGTGTGTGTGTGTTCTGACACCGATGGAGGCTGAATGACTGCGGCAGATTGAAGCTGCTAGAGCTCGATAGGGTTTGTGTAAATGTCAAAATTAATCAACCCAGTCATTCTTTGCTCATCCCGTGCCTATCCCCCTCCTCTGCTATGCCAATCACAGAAAAACACTTGACCGTAAATGACAGCAACCTGGACCCGACCTGTATCACCACACTTTGTTTAGAACGACAAAAGAAAATAATGTTACACACAGTATGCTGACACCAAATGAGAAAACACATCAGGGATGTGATAAAAAGTTTATTTCTTGCTTGTTGTGCAGAAGATCGTAGCAAAAAAAGTTCTTGTGTTGATTCAAGTAGCAAGTCAGACACAGAAGAAAAAAAGAAACCATTTCAATGATGCAGGAAGTGATGACAGCTTAAATGGATGTTAGAAATCATGCTGCTTTATGTTAAAATTATCTTCTTTACAAATTAAACTCAACTTTCTATGGATTTGTTGGGAGTGTATAAGAAATAGCTCATTGCACTAGGAGGCCCTCGGTCAGCAGAGATTTGAGATGAATTAGGCCATTACGCTGCCACACACAATATGATACATAAAACATGAGCCAATGAATGTAAAGTCACATAATGAAGTCACATAATGAAGTCACATAATCTGAAATGAACTCATAAATGGTATTGGTTTGTGGGTCCTTGTAACCAATGAGTTCAGTGAGCTCCTTACTGGTTTTAACTGAATGAAAAAATTAGAGATTAAATGAAAAAAAAAAAAGTGTGTCCATGAAAAGAAAACTTAAAAAGGTACGAGAAGCCAAAGAACATTTATTTTCCCATCTTTTTTGCATAAAGATTAATATGGAAGTCCAAACCGAAATGGACAAAAGAAGACTGTCACTGCTGGCCATTGAGTCTGAGCTTGATAAAGCACTGATGATTTGGTGGATGAAACACTTCCAAATAAACATGTTATATATACAAAGCTGAAACAGTGTGTGTAACTGGGAAATGGTGCAGAAGTACGAGAGAAGTGTGAGTGAAATCGGCAGCCTTGAGGCTATAGCAGTCTAACATCTGTATATTACTGACTCACAGGACAAGGGGAATAGCTGCTGATGATAAACAAACATCCAGAGAATCCCATTTCTCATTTCATTTCCAAAGAATGAAATACAAACAAATCAATTCTGTAACAAGTTCAAATTGCTATCTTTTTAAAAAAAAAAAAAATTTTCATCTTTTGTGTGCACTGAGTCAGAGAACTGCTTTCTTTTGATCACTTATCCCTCATATAATGGATGACCATGAGACTGCGTCCCTTTTTTTAAGGAACCTCCACTTATTTTCTCTTTTTTTTCCCCACCATGCTTGATTCTTTGGCTTCCCACTTTATACATACAATTGAGAAGTTGAAAGTTAAGGATCTTTCTTGGGAACTGAACTCACAACCTCCCGGTTTGTAGGTCAAAGCCTTCAGCACTGAGCAAGGAATACACTCAATTATGGTGCAAAGCTAAAATCATTTAAGGAATACAAACAGCAGCAAAATTAAACAATTTAAGCATAAGCACTGATATTAGTTACAGCCGAGAGGTTTCAAGGAGAGTGTGATGCTTCCTGATAAATGTGGCACCAAAAAAAAAAAAAAACAATAATACTATTTAATTTTTTTTTAAAAAGCCATGACACAAAATACAAAGCCTGTGCAGCTTAAACCCGTTCACAGAGTTTCACAGAAGCTTTTAGTAGCCTGGAGTTAAGTAAAGAATAAAACACTCTGTCATGGTCTTGTAGGAAAATAATCAACAAAGAGGTGGTGTGATGGAGATGATTCCTCTTATACTACAGCAATTTGCCAAACATTAAAAAAAAAATTATTTATTAAAGTATGTCATAATTTCTATCCAATTATAGTTATATTTAATGTTTGGGACATCTGCAAAACAAGTCACTTCCTGTTTACTTACGTTATAGCAGCTACAAACAGTCATTCCCTCACCAGCCTCTCTTTTTCTCTCTCTCTATGAACATTACAGCACTAACACTGGAGACTCCTTCCATAAATGTTAAATAAATGTCTCTTTCAGATCAACAATCTTTTACAATGAGTATTAGAATGAGTGAATTAATATAAGTCTGTGATTTGAATTAAAGCAGGCACTACTGTCAGAGCTGCTACAGCTTACAGAAAATGAATCACCTTCTGACCAATCAGAATTGTGAATTCAGTGGCACTGTGGTATAATTCTGAATAAAGGCACCCAAAGTGATAACTATATCCAATGTTTTGTTATAGTTTTGTTATAGTTTTGACAAAACCTTCAAATGTTTTATATCGTTCCTAGGCAAAAGCCAAAAAATTGTGCATTTCATTCTTGACAACAACAGAACACAAAGTGCTGACACAAGCATCCTGGACACGCTGTGATAGCATGTCAGAAGAACACACAAACAGAACACCAAACAACGCCACCAGAATCGTTTAGTAGTGTGTGTTACAGACTACTTTGCCTCCCATTAGCATGGGATTCCCATACTCCACTGTGAGTCAGGTTTCAATGATACAAGAGGTGATGTCATCTTTAATGCACATTATAAGTTATGCTGCATTATAATCAAATTTCATGTACTTTACCCATTAAGAACAAATGGAACAAGTGGAAAAAATGGTTTATTTGGCCAAATGGGGGCAACAGACCGAGTAGGTCAGTCCAGACTTCTCTATCCCCAGCCACAGAACAATGAAAATCCTCCTCCTGGAGAATCCCAAAGCATTCCCAAGTCAATTGTGTGGTTGTAATTGTCTGGCCTGTTCCAGGGTCTCCATCCAGTGGTACTTGCCTGATACAACTTTACTTGAAGCCAACCAGAGAGCATCCTTTTAAGGCACCCAAACCACCTCCACTGGCTTCTCTCAAATCGGAGGAGCAGCAGCTCTACTCCAAGACTCACCCGGATCCCTATCACCCTGCAGAGTAACTTCATTTCCACCATCTGTACTTACAGCCTTATTCCTTTAGTCACTACTCACAAATCATGACCATAGTTCAGTAAACCGAGAGAGTTCCTGCTTCACCGCCACAGACCAGTACCACTAACTTATTCCATCACTTGTAAAAAGGATACCAAGATACTTAAACACCTCTACCATGGCCAAGGTCTTACCTGAAGGGAGCATCTCGCTCTTTTCCATGAGAGAACCAGGGACACAATCTTGGAGGTGCTGATCCCAGTTTCATCCCAGCAGCTTCAAACTCAACAGCAAAACATTTCCAAAGGTCCACTTTGGATGGTGCTAAGAGAACAATATCATCTGCAATTAACAGGGATGCTACTTCTAGTCCCCATACTGGACATCTCTCCAACCTTGGCTGCATCTTGATATCCTGACCAACAGTTCTGAATTATTGCCAAGAATGAAGACACAACTCTGACTGCACTCATACAGAGACCAGATCACACAAAGTAACAACTCAGATACTCCATACTCCTCCATTCTCCCACAATAAATGTATAGTAACTCAATTATAGGCCTTCTCCAAATCCACAAAACACACTTAGACTGGATTAACATACTCCCATGAACCCTCACAAAGCTGTGCAAGTCCAGATGTTCAGATGTTCCACAGTCTGTGCAAAAGTTCCCCTTGAACCTTCGGTTTAACTATCAAATGGAGCCTCCTCTCTAGAAACCTGGCATACCCCACCTTACCCCACTTTAACCCTCCTTCCTTCAGGAGGCAGTAAAACGGGATTAAGGTGTTCCTCAAAGTGATCCTTCCATACCTTTCCATCTCACACATTAACTCAGGATTTTTCCCCATCAGTGAGGTGACATTCTACATTCCCAAATTTCTTTGCAAAAGTCTGGTCTTTTTAAGACTGTCCATTGCATGTCTGTCACCCTACTGCCATTGCATCTGACCCCCAGCCTTCATTTTGTAGGTGGTGAAAGCATAAGATGGCTCAAAATTGCCATTTCAGGCTGACGCCGACTGGGTTATGTGGGTGTCCCTTTCACCAAGCACTCGCCTGAGGACACCACCCCCAGGCCTGGCTCCAGGTATAGGTGCTACAATCTCTTATCCAGGTAGGAAACTTTGTTTTTTGGGCATTTTATGTGGCTATTTGTCTGATTGCTCCACTAATATCTGTATATCAAAAGTAGCCCAACTGGGAGCATTAAGCTCCTGGTGGCATAGCCTTGAAATTCACTATAGTACACAAGCCCCTGTTCCATGACAAATACCGTCATTACTACATTACAACTGCCATCGACTGACATGTTCCTGCTATGTGCTCCATTTAACCTAGCAGCTGACTGCACATGTACTAAAAAAAAATCAATAAACTGAGCCCAACTGAGCCAGAATGTTTAATCTGCAATCTCTCCATTTACCTGAAAAGGAAAAAGAACAAGTGAGAAAAATGGTTTCAGCTCCTGATGACAGCATGCATACAGCTGAACATGATTGAGCCTGGAATTCCTGTGCAACAGTCTCACACTGCATTTGAAATGAGTTGATCCTTGCCTATACAAGCTCAAATCCGACTCAGGGCCATTTTTGAAAGGGATGATGTATCTATTTCTTTAGGGATCTGATTAAATTACATAAAGAATCACACCTTCTATCTGGAGCCTGTAACTTGTAGAAGGTAACAAGCAAGGAGGGTCAACTAGACTATTCTGTAAAAATGCTTCATCATTAGGTTTGTCAGTACAGAAGCCATAAAACATTTATACCACAATTCATTACCCAGCAACCCCTCTATTTGAACTTGTAGGCCATTTTTCTCTCCTGACTCATTCTCTGTTTCATTTGGATTCATGAGACAAGCTCTGTACACTACATTAACTTTGCTTTAGAGATAGCCATTAGTGCGATGTCATCAACGCAAACCAATTTGCCATAGAAAACTAGCAGCACTATGCAATAGCCAATAAAAAAAGCTAATGAGTCATTTCACACCCTATTAGCCATAATGACCACATCTCATTGTGGCTGTCTTCTTGCCGAGGTCAAAAATGCACCAGAAGATCCTTCCTCTCATGACCAAAGTAATCTCCTAAGACAGTTAGCATGTTACTTTAACCTCAAGTTAAGTTGCTAGCAACAAGGAAGTAAGGAAGCTAAGAAATCTTCAGTTTGGAGCAGGTTAGCAGTCACATGGAGCTCTAATGTTTGATAAAGTGACACATTGACCTTTTGGTGGAAATATCAGGGGAGGAGCTGAAATATGTCTTTCCCTGCAAGCACACTGTCAAACCTTTTATAAGCGAGATGGTATCGATCAATCAAAAGTGTTCAGCTGTCACTCAGGTGCTGAATTAAATGTCACTGAGTTGTTCCTGCTGCGTTAGGAATGATTAATCGTTTCAATATGTATATACATACATACATACATACATACACACACACACACACACACACACACACACACACACATATATATATATATACACATTTATCACATCTCAGATCGAGGATCGGCTCCCTGTTTTATGAATGTAACCCAGAAGACAAGCACAACAACAAGAAGACAGACTTTTTCACCTTTTATAAATTGGATAAATGCACCTCTTGGATCTTTACTCTCTCTGAGTGCAGGGCTAGACTTGATATTTCACATCTGGCTCAGATATTCAGATACATTTTTGATTATCTGAACATTTTGATTGGCTCCATCAGGTGAGTTAGATTAATCCTTTCGCTTTTTTGGAAAAGCTTTTTAGAGGACATGAAGTCCCAGACAATCATATTTCATATCCTGTACTGGCACCTTTATGAGGTAATGCATTTACTAATTAGAAAGCAAAGCTCAGTTTATAAAGTGTTATGCAGAGCTGTTATGGTTTATAAAAGAAGTTTAAGAAGTTTCAAGAGCCAAAGTTTGTGCACAGCGAAGTTAATCTAAACTACTGTATATGACTTTACAACTCACTTTGTCATTAATGATGTGCTCCTTTATAAACATGATAATATACCAGACTTTAGGTTATACAGTCCCCTCCGAAAGTTTTGGAACGGCAAGACCAGTTCTTTTGTTTTTGCTATACACTGAAGACATTTGGGTTTGTGATCAATAGATGGATATGAGACGAAATTTTAGCTTTCATTTCCTGATATTTAAATCTAGATGTGTTAAACAACTTAGACCATGGCACCTTTTGTTTGAACCCACCCATATTTCAAGTGATCAAAAATATTGGAACATGTGACTGACAGGTGTCTTGCTGAATAGCTCTGAATGTCTACTCCTGGTTTGAGTCCTGGGTTTCACCTGTGGAGAATGCAACTTTAAGTTTTCTGAGATGTTCCGGACATAGGAGTTTACACTTTGTTGTTTCTCTGTAATATGACAAGCTGCTTTTTATTTTTTGTCTTCTTAACTTTAAGAATATAGAATAGAGACACTAAGCGGGGGCAGTCGTGACCTAATGGTTAGAGGCTTGGACTCGTAACCTGAAGGTCATGGGTTTGAGGCTCAGGTCCGGCAGGGATTGTAGGAATATGGGTCACCATACTTGGCTACACATCACTTTACTTTTAAGTTCTTCTGCATTCTACAACATTAACTATAAATGGGTAAGAATTACGATGTTTATAAAAAAATTAATGTTAGCATTGGTGGGTTGTGGTATAAAAGGAATAAAACTCTGTGGCATGCTAGTACAGGAAAACAATCAACATCATGTTTTATTCTATAGTGCAGTATAGTATAGTGTAGTATAATGACATTTTTGCATTGGCAACACTGCATCCATAGGCTTTTATAACAGATGTGAACAGATGTGTTAATGCTGTCCTCTGAGTGTTTTGGGTTCCTCAGTTTTGGAGAGACGCCGGGAGAAAATATGACTCTGTTTAAGAATCCACACACTTTCCTCACTGTGGGGTCATAAACTTTTAGCTTGGAGGCACATCTTATATTTAAATTATTTCCTCTCCACCTCCAGCTGTTCCATCTCTGAGTGACAGTCATGCAGATTTCACTCAATAACAGTCCCTTATTCACAAACAGCACATTTCCATAATGTCACTCACTGATTCCCCGGTCTGTCTATCTGTCTGTCTCTGTCTCTCTCTCTCTCTCTGTCTCTCTCTCAATTCTCTTCTAATTGTTAAACAAAATACAATTACACTCGGTGCTATGAGTAAATGAAGGAGGTTTATGATAGCACAGAAATGCGCATAAATGAGCATCACTGAGGAAAATCATCATTAATCTTCTACAGAAATGCTGAAAGAGCCAGGATCTCTCTCTCTCCCTCTCTCTCCCCCTCTATCTCTCTCTCTCTCACACTATCTCATTCTTTCAATTCTCTGCTAATTGGTATTTTGTGGAGGTTTTAAGTTCAGAGTTAGGAAGATTCGGGAGGTCTTGCCCTTTGCTAAAGTCTCATAATCATCTGAATTTCTATCAGACAGATAGGGGTGGCTGTAATGCTTATTAATTCCCTCACTACACACTTTCACACTTCGGTGCTTCACACAGTCTGAATCTCAAACAACAGCAGATTAGACTCCAATTATAAAGCTCACCTTGTTATGCAACCTAGAAAAGATTTTAACCCAGTAGCAACCTGGTGCTGTACTTTAACAGGAGATAAGTTGCTCGTAGCGCTTTTAAAATGGGAGTAGCCAAAATGTATAGACTAACGCTAACTAGTTAAAAAAATACACAAATATGAACGCAAATAAAAATAATAAATTATGTTGATTTACAGTACTAGGCAAAAGTCTTAGGCACATGCAAAGAAATGCTGTAAAGTAAAGATGGCTTATAAAAATAATGAAATTATTTCTTTCTACTTAAAAGAAAAATACTACAATGTGCAGTAAACAGTAATAAACTAACAAAGTCAGTATTTGGTGTGATGACCCTTTGCGTTTTTTTGTCCCTTAAAGAGTAGTCTCAGGTGCAGTGTGTGCAGTTTGATAAGGAAATGAGCTGGAAGTGTTACTGAGCATCTTGCAGAAGCAGCCGCAGTTCTTCTGGAGACTTTGACTGTCGACTCGCTTCTTATTTCTGCAGCGAAACCCAGCAGCCTTCATTCTGTTTTTATCTGAAAAGTGTCTCTTATGGAATCTGCTGCTTTCTTTACTGACATACAAACATTTCTCTGTAACGTTTCATTTTGTGCTGGAAAACTAATGTTTGGAATCTAAAATGTTTTTGTACTGAATCTGTAATGTAGACGTCAGAAAATAAACATCTATAACAAAGTTTGTACTAAAAAAAATAGGGTGCCTAAGACTTTTGCACAGTGCTGTAGTTTCAAATTTCAAGTTTATTTGTCATATATACGAGTATATACCAGTCTACAGCATGTTCGTGATACATGTTCATACTAGCTTCAATACTAGCAAAGCTTAGCTACTATCTATGTGCACACTACAAGCTGCGCTACATCCTTCCATGCTTTGTTTTTATTCGGAATATGCCTGTATACATTTAACGATAGGTCGTGTATGAGAGGATCAGATGAAACCACGGTTATAAGTTTTTCTTCCAAACAGAAAATGGGAATTAAGAGCTAAAGTGAGCGTGGAACTGAAGAAACGTCAGACCACACTCACCAAACAATTGGTACGAGGAATCATTCGAGCCAAACATCTGGATTTATTGCTTTACAGGATCATATCTAATTTACACAGAACTGAGGAATTTAAATGTCATTCTCTCGCTTTGCCACTTGCTATTGCGCACCTAATGATGCTCATAATGCACATGATTCTCATAAGGCTTAGTAAATTTGACCAAGTCTGCAATGCAATGTTTCTTTCGAACATGAAGAACTCCCAACACAAAACACAAAAGCAATTACAGGCAGTTTCTGGTGGTGTTTACTTTATTGACACAGTGTTCTTGATATCCGTTCCACTAAACTACTGTGAGCACACACAGACTGAGACTGAGGCACAAGACAATATTCATTTACTGTAAACTCATTATTCCACCTGCGCACAGACCTGCAGCCCCGCCGACGGCTCGCTCAGGACTGAAGCGAGAGTAAATACTCAGCAAACTGAGACAGGTTATACGAGCAGAGGAAACACTGCTGTTTTTTTTTTTTTCTCAACTTTCTTCCCATTATAACAGCAAACAGAGGGAAAAAGATCTGTAGTTCAGATTCAGGTGTCATTTGTTTGTCCTTTTACCACGTTTATTTTTCTCTCCTTTTCTTTCTGCACCATATCATTTGTCATTTTTTAATCTCAGTATTGGCTTTTACAACTTCCTCCTGCTGAAAATTGCCGTATGTAAGTACACCCTTTGAGAATCAGCATCAGCGTGGGCCTGATTATCAAACCAGATTGCAGAAACCTTCTCCTCTGTAATATAAATAAAAACAAGAACTTAAAGGAAAACTCCAACCTAAACCTACTGCATAGTAATCTTTATAATTAACCCATGATATTAAACAATCTTCACATTGGTAACCTTCATTACCCACAATGCTATTCTTCTACCTGCTGATAGGACTGTCACCGTGATTTAGCCCTTGTTTCATCTCTATCTAAAAAGATCGATGCAGCGGCGCTTTAGTACTTTAATTTGTCCAACTCACTCACCTCCTCATACTGTATGTACACTCTGCTCAAACAGATCAGCTTTCAAATATTTCATGCTGTCAACGCCATTGCACCCGTCATCTCACAGATCACTAACTAGCTGAGCCGAGTCTCTGTGGCGTATAGCTGCAAAGCATTCTGGGACTTTGAGTCCAGCATAAAGATGAGACGCTGATCGCTGCTGGAAAATGGTGAGCGAGGAAAGACGTTTTTAGGAGTTAACAGCCGAAACCTGACTTATCATTTATGTTTGTTTACATTTTTTTTATTCTTCTAAACACCATTATAACTGCGCAAGCAACAACAATATGCCCCTGTCATATCAGAGCAACACGCAACTAACTAACTTCTCATGGAAATACAACACCAGTGAACAAATTAGCACCAGAATCTCTAAACACATCAGAAATATGTCATAATATGTTATCTTTTCTATAGTAACAGCTTACACAGGGACTTATAGAGTAAACAGATTAAAAACGTGTGTAATCTTTGATACAGTGAAGTTTTCTGTAAGGAGATGTTTATTTAAAATTTATGGAAGGAGTCTCCAGTGTCAGTGCTTTGTAACAGTCAGAGGTAAAGCTGGAACTTGAAGTTTTCAGACATCTTCAGGACAGAGGAGTTCAGGGTTTCTCAGTAACATGACAAGTTGCGATTTAATTTAAGACGAAATGTTGATTGTTGTAGAAAACCGATATAATATAATCCTACTTAATGTGTTTCAGAGTGGAGTTTTTCAAAAATCAGTGGCATAGCTGACCTCTTGACCTTGTTCTCTTCAGAAATATGAAACATAATTACACTAGGTAAAGAGCACAGCAGTGGGTGTTCACTGTGCCAAAGTGTATGATTAAACCATCCTCTCGTGGTTTATCACACACACACACACACACACACACAAAAAGAAAGAAAATCATTACCTACTGTATTCTACACAGGTTACAGGATTGTCCAGGATTTGTCCTGATTTACGTATTTAGCAAAAATTTATGAACTTTTATTATATATCTTTTTTTTTTTAAAGAAAAGATGGTCTAACATGTTGCCCACTAAATATACTCCTAATATTAATCTGTTGGCTCAGCTCCAACATCAGGCCTCATTATTTCCACTCTGATTCATTATTTTCTCCTGCTTTGCTGTGCAAGTGAAAGATGAGTGTATGAAGTCCAGCATCTGTTCTTTTCTGAGCTGACGCAGGAAGTTGAGCTGGAGAGTGAGAGAGAAAGAAATGGAAACTGATTTGCACATACACAGCAGACGCCGCCTGGATACGAGCGCTGAGGTGGTCAGAAGGTTCATATAGCTGTGTGTCTGACTCAGCACACACTAAACTCAACAGACTGAGACTCCATAGCAAATCAGTTTTGATTTAGCTGATAAGAGGCCAAGAGGTGGAGAGAGAGAGCATGATGTAAACCCACCAAACACCATCAATTTTAATTTTAAATGTATTAAATTTAAGAGAAAGATTGCTCAAAAATTCGTGGCAGGATTGAAGTTAGTGTTATGAGCATTTTTATTTAATAAGGCCAACAACAATAATAATAAGGTTTCATTTGTAGACTAAATCTACTAAAATAATTTGATACTGCAGGGTTTAATAAAACTATTTATTGTATTTTTTTAATATTTTGTGTCCAAAAAGAGAAATTAAGTGTTTAAAATGCTGTGACAAAATAAGAATGAAAGTAAAAACACCTCGTCAGAATAATCTCGTCAGAAAACGGGAGAAAATACCAAACCCAAAAGCACCGACATGTCGACTATGATACAAAATATGTTTGCAAAAAAGATTTTTATTTTTTAGATTTCTTTTTTCACACTGGGACCAGGTAAAGGTTTTATTAAAAAAAACAACAACAAAAAAAACAATTATTTTTAAACAGTTTTTTTCATGTGTCAGGTTCTATATATAAGGCTAATGATTTTTTTTTTTTTACTTTCCAGTACTTGATGTCATCTAAAAATATACATATGCAAATGCATCTTAAACTGAACTGCTTGAGTTCAGTGATGTTTAAAGATTATTACTTGTAAAAGATGATCCCAAAAAAACAACAACTGTGTGATAATGTGTGCTCTGCATGTCTGGATATATGATGCTACTCTAAGGACAGACCTCAGTTTAAACTAACTCAGGACGTTCGGTGAAGCTCTGTACATATGAATTTAGCATTTAATGCCTTAGCGTTAGCATGGTTCTAACAAGAGCTCATCAGAGCACTCATCACACCATCACACCAGCAAAAACGTGTGCTGGTGCCACCTGACCAGTCATAAACCAGCAGAAGAGGAAGACTAGATTAATATGATTTTATCTACCATCCTTTAAAACCCAGCACTGTCTCATTAGTGGCTCAGATCACTAGCTCTGAATATGGCTTCAGATATTACGGTGTGTTTTTTACTGGAGAAACACAGCTCATAGCATATTTACGTTGCTGTTTCTAGGACAGATATGAAGCTATCAGTAAGCTTTGTTTAACATATCGGACGCTGCCTAGTGAAAGGTAACGAACATCGCGTTTACACACATCTGTACAAGAGCCACATTCACTGCATTCAAAGTCTTGGAAATAAGTGAAAATTCCAACATGTTAAATAGGGAGAAAACCGGAAGTAATTTCTGTAGACTTTCTCTCTACTGACACACACTTAATATTTTTTGTGTAGTTATGGCACAGTAAAAGCACTGAGTAAGAACAAAAGAAATTTCCATCTCCACACTCCACACTACATAACACTCCTACTTATATTCCAGTGTTAAGAGTTTATTATCAAGTCATAAATCCTGGATTCTGATTGGTCAGAAGGTGTTGGTTAATTTTCTATAACAGCAGCTCTGACAGTAGTGCAGCTGCAGATCACAGGTTTATATTAATGCACTCATTCTAATATGTTATGGTTTCTATAGTAACGGCTCTTTCACACGGACGTGTCTAGCAGATGCGCTGCATAAACAGAAAACAAAAAAAATTGCGTGTAACTGTTAAGATGGAGAAGTTTTGTGGAAGGAGTCTCCAGTGTCAAGGCTTTGTAACAGTGACAGTAAATTGTCCGATGCAGGAAAGTCTTCAGGATGGAGGAGTTCATGCTTTGAGATTTCTCTATAATATATATATATATATATATATATATATATATATATATATTTTGTCTTATTAACTTCAAGAGAGGCTGGTGAGGGAATGACTCTTTACAGCTGCTATAGTGTAAGTGATAACAGGAACTAACTTGTTTTGCAGATTGTTCTCTGCATTTAACCCATCCAAGTGCACACACACAGTAGTGAACACACACAGCCGTGAACACACACCCAGAGCAGTGGGCAGCCATTTTAGCTGTGGCGCCCGGGGAGCAGTTGGGGGTTTGGTGCCTTGCTCAAGGGTCTCACCTCAGTCGTGGTATTGAGGGTGGCAGAGAGCGCTGGTCATTCACTCCCCCACCTACAATCCCTGCCGGACCCGAGACTCGAACCCATAACCTTCAGGTTCACCTTCGGGTTACAAGTCGAGTTACTCAGACCATTAGGCCACGACTGCCCTTATTATGAAAGTATTATGAAAGTATTATGTGCCATTCTTTAATGACAGGATCTGTGTTAGAAACAGAATAAAACATTTCAGGCTGTGCAGTTATTGGAAAATAATCAACTCTGGGGTGGTAATTGTAACTCTGCTTCATCATACCACTTCATTTCTTATTCTCCCCATGTCCATATGGATTTCCTCTGGGTTCTCCGGTTTCCTCCAACCTTCTACAAACATGCACGTAGGTGGATCAGCCTTTCTAAATTGCCGCTAGGTGTGAATCAGTGTGTGAATGTATGTGTGCATGGTGCCCTGTGATGCACTGATTACAAATGACTCTGTACATCCATCTTACATTCCAAATGAGCTTCTCTGCTTCCTGATCGCATGTGGTTAAAGATCTAGCTAATAAATAGGAGACATTTAAGCTGTATTAATTAGGTAGATGGTAGGGTATACACACACACATACACACAGAGAGAGAGAGAGTTCAAAGATCAATTCTCATCTCCATACACTCTAGTGTAGGGAATCGAGTGATAACTGTCGATTACAGTGGACGGGAGGAATATTAATGGAGGACGTGATCAATAGCTGGCACACTTCAGAGTTCTTTCACACTTCTTTCCTGTTGGCTAACGCAAGCTCTGTAGTTAATGGATTCATATACAGTACATTCCACAAAGATATCTACATTGATTAATGCAAGAGTGAACTATGTACTAATAAATATGTATTGAGTGGAGCTTGAAGCTCAAGGCCTTTTATATGAAGTTATGATCATCCTACTTTATACACACTCCAAAGTTTGTCTAGTCTTATCCCTGTAAGGACCTTCCATTGACGTAAATATTAATGCAGCTAATTAATGCTGTGCTACACCTAAAGATCAGTAGCGGAAAGAAAATCTGTTCCTGCTTTTTTTTTATTTTAGTATTAGTAGAATTTATACTAAAAAAACAGCTTTTTCTAATGAGGATCAGCCAAACTTTGTCCAATGAAAACATACCCACACACACACACAGACACACACACACACAACTCTCACGTTCTGCATCTCTGCAGCACACTGATGTCAAAGAAAAGACACAAGAACTCCAGGCATTAACGTTCCTCTCTCTGCTTTTACACACTCGATGAGATTCTTACTTTCTCGGCAGTAATCATGATGCAATCCGCTGTCAGAGACTTTGTATATTTGCCTAAGGAAAGTGAAAAGAAAGACGCACCGCAACATCATTAGAGCACAAATACCCTCCTCATTTTAAAACACTGAAGCTCCTGGGAGTCTCCATGTGAGGAATGACGCGCACAGACTTTCAGTAATGTTCACAACTTTGTCAGGAATGCTCTGCGTGTCTCCGCTCAGTTGGGTTTTAGTACCATATTCGTGCTATGCTTAGTTTTAGATCTAAGCTCAAAATATACCCGAGACATCTGATTCGTCACATCCATCAAACCCTCTGCCAGAATCCCTGACTCTTTCAGCCTGTTATTTCATGTGGACTGGAAGCATAACGACTGTCAGCCTGTCAGAAGGAAGAACATTTTACCTGAAATGATCAAACACTGTTTTCTGCATCTACAACAGATACAATGTCCAGAGTGTAATACACACATATGGAGAGCAGGACACACTAGGAGCTGCACAAACTAGTCCACAAATATATTTAGTAATCATTTCTGTGGCAGAAAAAACAGTAAGACAGACGGTAAGGAAAGAAGATGACCTATAATCAACTGTACATTATGTATTGTAAGACTACACTGGGAAAAGTCTTTCTTTTTCTTTAGCTTTAGTGGACCTTTAACACTTTAAAAATTTCACTTGTGTATTAAGAGTAAACGTGCTCATGAGGCTGTTTTTTGCCTTCTTCAGTTATTTTTGTTCTCCTATAAACCTAAATAAAATTGAAATAAAATCCATGCCCTGTTGCATTCCATCACGAGCAGCGCTAGGTGAAAGACTTGCCAATCCCGCTCGGCTAGTTTAGAGTCAGATCAGCGGCGCATGCTGGTTCAAAGATGCCGATCTGGAGTCGAACATGGCTGCTAAATCTCCCAAATCCTGCTACAGACATCATTTCCTGCATCTGAATATGGCCGACGGACACGAGCTTCCATGCTGCGCACTCTCAGCTCCAGGATCCGGGAGCCTCCAGCTCCTCCATGAGTGCTTTTAACAAGTGGTACATCTTTATAATATAATATAATAAAAAATAGTGTAATATTATACACAGATTTCTTATTTTGCACATTTATTACAGCAATTCATTTCTTTCGGTTGTTACCAGTGTAGCCTAAAGTTTGTAGCCTGTGATTTTGGGAAGTCCAGTTTAAGGCGTTCTTTGCTGCTGTGTATCAGTATTTAGCTGCAATAAATAAACTATATAAATTTTGTGAATTACTGGTCAATAGTAAAAATTAATAATCCTTGCAACTCCTAGGACACAGAGAGACGAGCATGGAAGAAACAACCCTCGATCACATATTCAATTCAACAATATAAACAGCTTCACAGAAATCCGGATCATTACAGTATACAGGTATAGAAGAGTAAAGACAAACGTAAGTTTGTTTCCAGGAAGCTCGGTAGAAGCGGGAGTAGAACATCAGGATGAACATATCAACAGAGACCTCTAGTGGTCTGTGAGTGCTACAGCTTATAAAATACCCCCCCCCTCCCCCACCCACCCACACACACACACACACACACACACACACACACACTTTGTTGTGTGTTTGTAATTAGATGTTTTACCAGGAAGGAGATTAAATAAATACAGAAAGCACTTCTGGTTTAAGCCACACCCACTTCTGGTTTAAATCCAAATACAGGTAGGGAGAATACAAAACTATTCACACACCACAGACACACAGCTCACACACAGACACACGGCTCACACACACCGCTGACACACCACAGACACACAGCTCACACACACCGCTCACACACCACAGACACAGCTCACACACCACAGACACATAGCTCACATACAGACACACGGCTCACACACCACAGACACACAGCTCACACATCACAGATAAACAGCTCACACACAACAGACACACAGCTCACACACAGCTCACACATCACAGATACACAGCTCACACACAACACACACAGCTCACACATACAGCTCACACACCACAGACACAGCTCACACATCACAGATACACAGCTCACACACAACAGACACACAGCTCACACACAGCTCACACATCACAAATAAACAGCTCACACACAACAGACACACAGCTCACACACAGCTCACACATCACAGATAAACAGCTCACACACAACACACACAGCTCACACATACAGCTCACACACCACAGACACAGCTCACACATCACAGATAAACAGCTCACACACAACAGACACACAGCTCACACATCACAGATAAACAGCTCACACACAACAGACACACAGCTCACACACAGCTCACACATC
>CM074974.1:29174909-29200203 GCA_037576825.1 Pangasius krempfi | reverse complement strand
AGCAGCAGAGCAGGTAGGAGATACTTTCACCTCCTACAACAGTTCCTATGATGGAGTTTGTTTAATAGCTGTTTATTGGACTGTACTGAACTCTGCAGTGAGTCACAGGTGAGCTTGTCTAAATCCCTCATGGTAAAGTAGAGGAGGATTTAATGCTCCTGTGGGAATCGAGGTAAACCAGAAGGTCAGTGACTCCACAGCTGAGGGAAGAAGTGTGTTTATCATCAACACTGCTGTGACACTAAAGGTGAAGTGAGCACCACCTCGTTACCCCACAACCTTACTACCTCACTCTGACTGTGATTACCTCTGACATCTTACTATCTTAAATAGTTTATTAAAAAAAAGAGATGTTTTTAAATGACTTCTTTGGATTTTATATTTCACCTACACACATGATAATGGTATATAATGTGCAGTGTAATGGTGTATAATAAAGGCAGCCTGTTGCAAGGACTCATGGTTTACACACCTCACATGCAGTTCCGACACAACTGGTGTGTATTGAAATGCTTGTGAATGCTTTTTGAAATGCATATTACTGAATTTATCCTCTACAGAGATAAAATATAAAACTATAGAAAAAAAAAATCTGTTTCATTTCACATATAGGATACGCTCTATATTGCACGGGGAACTCTGCCCTCTTTTTTTTTTTAATCCTGTGAATTGATTTGTTCATATTTCATTCACTTCGGAGTTGTTTGGAAAGTGTAACTGCTGTGTTTAAAAGTGCTTCAGAAATGCATCCAGTGTGGAAAAAGTAAAACTTCAGTATAACTAATCACCACAGGATGAGAGCTTCAGACGCTCACACACTGAGTGGAAATGTGTTTGTGTTCTCAAAAAAAAAACAAAAAAACCCTCATTACACATCTACATCAGCAACAAAACCCACTGAAATGGGCATTTAATCTCTGTACAGGTGTGTGAAGATGCACTGAAGCTCAAGGTCCATTTCGTCTGAAAGTGTGAAGTTGAAGAATGAGACGAGCATGAGGCCATGTGTAACGTGAAGGCAGGATACAAGTGAGTAAGAGTGAACCTGAAACTCATCGTCAAAACAATGGCACGCAGGGACAATCCATGTATCACAAAAATCATTAAATCAAGTTAGTGTCAAGCTAAAAAATAGGCATTAAGGAGGCAAGGTTCGGACTTACTGTATAATGAGATAATAGATGCATGATATGATTTTGCAAAGATACAATGACATGACAGGGTATAAACCAACAAACTAATCAGGGGCGAGACACAGAGCAGGTGAACACAATAGGATAACACACCAATAACGGGAGCAGAGGCAGGACTAGAACAGAAACAAAACACACTGTGATTCAACATACTGGTTTTCACAAACACTGATGAAGGAAGCTCAGAGATCGTATTTGTGTGTTGGCCATTTCCTTTGTTAAAGACACAGCAAGAACTTACCTTTCAAAACCTGACGGCACAGAATCTTTTCTCTAATGACTGAAAATAAAATGAAAGAATGTAAGCAACAAGGTGCCTCAATCTGAAGACAATTCAGTTTTATTTGTACAGCAAATACATTTTGAAATAATGGACATTGTCCCTAAGCAACACTACAGAAAT
Source organism: Pangasius krempfi (assembly GCA_037576825.1). Taxonomy (NCBI): domain Eukaryota; kingdom Metazoa; phylum Chordata; class Actinopteri; order Siluriformes; family Pangasiidae; genus Pangasius; species Pangasius krempfi. The sequence continues at coordinate 29,198,607 of CM074974.1, read as the reverse complement.
CCAGATGTAGAGTCCTGGGATGAGCACAGGACAGTATTTATCAACTCAGGAGCAGCTCTTTGGTATTACCCTTGGAAGACTTTTTGATTAAGAGTGTTTTAGAGAACCAGCATGACAGTGGCTCTTAATAAGTAATACCAGTCCTGAAATATAAAACCATGGCTGGAGTATATCATAAATAAACAAATTAGGATCACATTTACATAATTTGAGGATTCAGTCTTATCAGCTGCTGACTGTGTGTGTGTTTGTGTGGTGTTTTTTTCACTTGACTGATTTTAGAAGACTTTTACTGTATGCTTAAAAATGTATTTCACTTAGCAACCTTGTTTTTGTATGAGAAAAACTATACCAAATTACTTTCCTTACGTTATGACATTTTTGTAAATGTCTTATACAGGTTAGATGATTAGGTTCACATGATGTTCCCATGATGTGTCACATCTCCATTAAAGCACATAACACACACACACACACACACACACACGTACACAGAGTCTTGGCCACAACAGTTTGCTATACTATAAGATGCTGAAATAATCTGGTGAAGTCCTCCTGCTATCTTACGCCACAGTGAAAGAAGCCATTTCGTCATCATTACTTTTCTGTAAGAAACCTGTTCAGTTTATATTTATATTCAACATCCACTCCAACGTCACAATATGTTCCAGTTTTACATATTCATACCGTTGTAGGATTTCTCCAGGACATTTTTGCATAGGTGCATCTGATTATTTGCACACCTCTCCCTCATATGTGCTTGTGAGTGTATGTTTAATGTTGGTCTCTCTTTAGCACACATAGATGTGAGATTCAGCTCTGATATGCCACAGACACACCACAGTGTTTCCTCAGCAGCTCATGGAGGGAACATTCAGAAATAAGCACTTTCATCTGAATTCACAAGTCAATTCTCTCAGACACATTTATAGCAGCACAAATTGGTGTTTTCGGTCATGCACTTTGGGGGAAAAATCAATGACACTTTTCTGCAGCGCATTTAGAAAGCAAAATCGATCAAATGCTGAAACAGACTCACTGTTAGGTCCCTTCTTACAAAGCTGTACATATTCTACTACAGACAGACTGCAGAGCTGCAGTTTATAACACACATACACACAAATTATTACATAAAGACTTTATAATATGAATATTAATGATATTATTTTATTACAAATATATAGCACAGGTGAGAAGGGACATCATATGAATATTCATAATCATACACATTAAAATAGGCAAGAGACGAAACACGGAAATAACAACTAGGAAACTGGAACATGGGAAACAAAGTGTTCAGAAGTGTACAATACAATTGGCAAGACTTTGCAATGAAAGCCATAAACAGCAGGGTATGAATAAGCAAACTGATTCAGGGCTAACACGAAACTGACGAACACAATAGGATAACAATGACAAGACAGGGGCAGAGACAGGACTAGAACTATGACAAATAAAGGCACATGGCAAAGCATAAACATAAGCACATGTAGGACAAGGATCTGTACCGCATGCTTTTTTTTTTTTTTTTTACATTTATTTCCTGACTCATGCTTGGCCCCCTATTCTCGTTATTCTTACCTGTGTCTAAACTAAACCACGAAAGCCTGGTTTCCTAGACTTTATATTTTCTACTCTGGCTTTCTAGTTTTAATCTCTATAGCAACTGTTTTGTTTTGGTTTGTTTTGCTTTATTTCATTTTGTAAATTACAGTGGTGAAACAAACAACCCATTATTATCAAAGATATTAGGCTTATAAATAATGTCAGCTGGAATCTAATGACAATTTTAATAAAAAAAGATGGGTGGAAGAAATGTAAAAAGAAAGGTAAAAAAAAAAAAAAAAACTCTCCAATAAATAGCCCAATATTATTGTATGTACTGTATGTAAATAATGTAAATTATTTTTGAATATTTGGATTATATTCATAAAGTACATCTGTGTTGAGGGGGATTTTACTGTTAAAGGGATCCCTGGCTGCAAAAAGTTTGAGAACCCTGGCTCTAGAGTATATTACTGCACATATCTGAGACCTGAAGTGTTTGATAAATGTGTTTTATTTCACAATCTGATCCACTAAAGTGTGTGTGTTTGTGTTTCAGAGTGAGTCTTAACCACACTGACACTTCACTAATCACACTTTCAGCAGAAGACCATCAGATGTCCTTTTAGCTAAAGGCTGGTGAAGCTCTTTTCCTCTCCCATTCATGATTAATATGATGCAACTACATGCTAATAAGTTCTCTATGTCTCTTCTGCCAGTGCAGATTGTCTTGAACGTTAAAAAGGCTCATAAAACAAAGGCTCGTCCAACAGCCACACCCCAGTTGATGTGTCAGGAATCCTCAGAATGGAGAAAAAATACTTCCATACTTCCAGCATTGGTCTAATGTCCACCGAATGAGTCTCATGACAAATAAGTGATATAATAAAATTTTTTGGGGCCCTGCACTGAAAAAAGGGGGTATGTGATTGGTCAGATTTAAAAGAACATACTATGTAAAGTTTGCATAAAAAATATTACGTTTCTCATCAAAACGTGATTTAACTGCTTGTACTAAATTTACTGTAAACAGAGTGAGTAATATTGATTGGTTATGAATTTAGAAAATATTGAAGACTTTCTAAATCCTGTTATTGTTGTTACTGCATTAGGATTAATTAATAACATCTTTCAGTCAGTCTTGTCAAAAGTTTACACCATGCTTCTTCAGAATATGATATAAACACATGTAGATAGTCATCACCTTGAAGATGTCAGAAACGTATCATGTCTTGGGGATTTTGTTTTATTGACAGCAAGAAAACTTAGACAAGTTGGAAAATCCAAAAGTGTCCCAATATATCTGAATACACCCTACCTAATTTAGTATAGCAGAATAAATAGCAGTTTCTCCTCTTTTCACACCACTAGGAGACCCGCAGCGTAAACCTTTTTGCTAAATGTGTGTTTTTGCGCATCTATTTAAATTATCATGGGGCCTCATGGTGGTCCTAAGCGACCATCCATCACAAAGCCCCATGCATATACACATTTGCACCTAGGGGCAATTTATCTTCTCCAATTACTGACATGTTTTTGCAGGAAACAGGAGAACCCAGAAGAAACCTGACACAGGGACAACATGCGAAACTCCACACATACAGGATCGAACCCTGGACCCCGGGGCCGTGAGGTGCCAGTGAACTAATGGGTGGGAACTAATTGTTAATGATCAAGCTTTAAACGATTCAGTCTTGATAGATGTATGTTTTATGAAACAGGACCTTTACTCATTTTAACTGAATACCTCTGGCTTATATCGTTCACTATTTGTTAACACTTAAGTGGAAAAAAACATACCAACTAATAATATGAATAAGCTGAAAGAAATGCCATGACCTCAGGAGAAAAGAATTGCGAAGCCGAGAAAACTCCTTTGGAAAACTGTGGTATGATCCGGATTGCATGTTTATGTTTACATGGCTATCCTGTCAGTCATTTTATAGACAGTCCTTCACACCCCTTCACTCCACCCCCTTCTCACATGCTAATACCGCAGCTTAGCACTCATAAGAAAAGGTTACAGCGACTGCACCTGTGACCATTCTCGTACGTCAATCATTATGAGTTGGATTTCGCATGTTTCTAGTGTTATATGGTGTGCTTGAAAGTGATGCCATGACAGTCCATGCTAATGCTAGCTCTAGATAGCATGCTAATCCTAGCTGAACCACTGATTTGTGTTCATGGGTGGGAAAAGGCGGGGCAGGCTCAAAGAGTAAAAAAAAAAAAATCATTCAAATCTTCTTCAGTTCCACCCACTCAACTGATAGAGACCTGATGTTGACTAATTTTGAAAAATCTTACCTAATGCACCTGTACAATTTCACACACAAATAAAGTAACTCAATCAGACATCAGATTTCTTCAACCAAAGTTCAGTCACTGAGTTCTCATAACTTCATTCAGAGAAGTACATCGAACAGCACAGACATTAATGTAGCATTTGATTTGCTATAAAACTAAATGAATCGGCGGAACTAGACATGTTCACGGATGCAGAAGATGAACAATCATTGATAAAGCTTTCGAAGCTTCTCAGGCGAAGCTAAAGTATCTTATAATGGGTTCTATCAGTCCTTTCACCTTTCACATTTTTGTACCAATAACAGCAGAGTTGTGTACAGTGTTAATAGGATGACTGAACATTGAGATACTTTCCTCTAACAGCGAATGTTCAGATTATTTTTTGGTGGTAACTGGTGGTACTGACAGGATTGACGCTGTTATTAAGATGAAATGTTAAACACTATACACTGTATGATGGCTTCTTATAGGCTAGGGGACAAAGTGTCCCGTTCCACTAAGTATAACTCAAGTAAGGAGTAAATAAATCAGGGTGTGCTGTTATAGGAAAATAATCAACAACATGATGGCCTGATGCTGATGCTCTTACCACCCTGAAGTTGATTATTACTTATGTTTTATTCCTCTTGTAGCACAGCAATTTACCAATATTATTGTTTTAATGTGTTAAACACCAACTCTTACTTTTTATCCATTTATAGCTACATACGGTATAGCATTTGTGGAATCTCTGACTGTTTACAGTCAAAGTGATGACACTGGAGACTCCTTCCATAAATGCCAAACAAACATCTCCTTATTGAAAACTTCACCATATCAAAAATTACACGTTTTTATAAATCAATTTATGTGGAGCTGTTACTATAGAGACCATAACGTAGGACACAGAACAAGGGCGTTGATATAAACCCGTGATTTGCGGCTGGATTACTGTCAGAGTTGCTGTTATAGAAAATTAATCATTACCAATCAAAATCAGAATTCAACACCACTGTGGCATGACAAAATAGCTTGCACAGAACAGAACGTCACTATAAATGATTTTTCTTTCATGGATTATTTTGGTCAGGAATTGTTCTCATACCTCTCAGGGAAGAAGGATTTTCAGGGTTGTGTAGTTGAATGAAACCTTTTAAGACCACTTACAAAAAAAAAAAAAAAAACCTGCATATGTCTTTTAAATGATAGGACTGTAACTGTTGTCATGCTGTTCCTGTTTGCCTTTGCCTTCAGGTCAAGACATCTGAAAAACGCTGAGCACAGCCTGTTAAATGAAAGCTCTAAAAGATGAATTATTATTTATGAGGACATGGGTAGTTTGTCCTAATATTTCATCATTACAACCCTGAGGTTATGAATTTTAATAAGCCACTTATATAAGTTCACAGTAATTCTTTCCAAAGTGTATTGCTTACAGCTTTTTCTGAGACACAGTTATATCATATTTATGCGTTCCATCATTTTAAATATGATACAGAGGACGAATAGTGAAGCTGAGGAAGTGATTTTCACTGTAGCGCCTCAGAGGGCCTGTAGGAAGGACGACTAAGATGAAGTGATGTTTGTTGAAGAGGTGGTCTAATTTACAATGGGCCTCATTTATCATAAATGGATCCGAACAAATTTACTTGTAAATCATTCACTGGAGCATTTATGCAAGAAATGTGGTGTTCATGAAAATCCATTTAATTCAGAAAAAAAAAAAAAACCTTTGTGTCATTTGTACATTTCACTCCTGAGTGAAGAGACTCCAACAATCGGCTTCTAATCGTATAATTGTTCATGAGGTACTGTGATTTTATATACGGATCACGCTGTCGAGTTTAACTCTCTTGTTTATTTCAATTCCATGCCAATTTTAATGAGCATTTTGTGTTTCATATTAATGACTTTAAAGAAAGTGATCCAAAACAAACTCATAAATTAATTAACATATAAGACTATTTGTTCAATTAGGACAAAAGTAAAGGAGGAGAGTGAGTATGTGTCTATAGTAGCTGATGCGCTGCAGTGGCTGAGCTGCATTACTGGAAGATTTCGTGCATGCTGGCATTTAGTCACCACTTTGTCATTTTCAGCTCTCTGTGATCTTTGTCTGTTATTGACTTTTGTGGCTGTGGCTGAATGTAAATCAGCTGTGGTCATTTACGCCTGATTTGTGTGTGTCATATTAACATACGCATGTGAGTGCAAGGAAAAGCAGGGTTACTCAAACTTTTGCAAACATGGCAGGAATTCTTTGTTTCGTTTAATCCACAAGAACATTTACACACAACTTTACTAAATGATTGAGCTTAAGTTGGGACACAAAGATTACAGTATGGAAAGGAAAGTGAAGAAAAGGAAAGTGAAATTGGTTTATTTCTATCCCGTTTTCACCTTCTGCTGTCTCAATAAAGTAAAGCCCTGTGGTACATGTGAGAATGAAATAACACAATACACAATAAAGGGGACATGACTGTGAATTTAAATGATAACAAATACACACACACACACACACAAAATATTCAGTCTCACACTGTTGTACACTTACAATTTCCTCTCTTTTCAACTGGATTCAACTAAGCCTGTGTTTGGCAGGAAAAGGCAGTAAAATGTCGCACACAGAGGCATAGATTTTAGATCAGACAGAAGCATTTCTTCTCTCTGGAGAGATTTCTACAGTGACCATACATTAAGATCTGAGTTTGGCTTGAAGGTCAAATGCATCAAAGCATCGTAAAAACAAACAGCTTCTTTTATTTTTCAGTAAGCTGTGACTGCTGCATATATTTTATCAGTGACAGCTACTCGGGATGTTGAATGGGAGCGCTAAAACAAATTTTACCTCCCATCAGTGACTCGCTGGTACTATTAGGAAGCCATTAGGGCTGAGACTTATAGCACAGGGTCTCATCATATAGGTTTTACTCATACACACACACACACACACACACACACACAGAAAGCCAGAAAGCCAGCACCACTCCTGCTACCAAGTATTTTATGTCCGTAATCATACCATGTCTCTTCTAATACATTTAATAAAGATTTCTCTACTGAAATTTTGTCCTACAGAGATTTATCAGATGATGCCATTCTATATAACAGCACATGTACAGGTATCATGAGGTCACATGATCACAAAGATCTGAGGCTCTCAGGAGCAGAAAGTGACACGTCAATGAACGTTCAGGGTCAAAGCGGTCTTTAAATGTTAAATATCAGTGGCGGATGAAAGGCGGAGGGTTTTAGTTTCAGTACGCTGGTGGTGAAAGAACAGCACGATGAGCTCAGCGGCTCGATTTGCAACCTTGCGGCTTCACCAAGTGACCACAACCTTCTGCACATGTCCACCGCATCCACATCCCGACCCATAAATCCATACATATCCATACACTCCTATACAGCCTTGTTTTGTTTTTTTTTAATTATCCTTTCATTTGTCCCCACCAACTTTCAACACAAAACTATGCCCATGAGTTTAATTTAGTATCCTGAGTGTCCAAGTCTAATGTTTATTCCTGGAGTTCTGATCATTTTGATCAGGTGTTAGATTAGTGTTGAAATCAAACTCAATTAGGCTATAGACCTTCAAAAACAAACCTCCTTTAAACAGTTCACGGACTGGAGAATGAGTCACAGGACGGCAATAGAGAAGGCACCGATCCGATCGGGCCGATACTAGCAAAAAATATATAGTGGATCGGATATTGGATAAAACATATCGGCTATCGGATCCTGTAACAAACGGCAAAGATTAGAATTGGATTTGGGAAAGAATGTTTACATATAAAGACACTTGATTATATTTTTACTTCATACTTTATTATATTTATTATACAGGGTGTCCCAAAAGTCTCCATACAGAGGGGACTGTGTACCCCAGCACCACATCAGTTGCGCCTTCGTCGGCAGATGTTCGTGGACGTCCACTTCTCGGTTGATCCGCAAAACTTCCAGTCTTTATTAATTTGTTAATAAGTTTGGCAACAGTGTCATGTGTGATGTGCTTGCCATGTTTCCCGTTAAAGTCCATCTCAACCTTGTGACAGCTTCCTGATCCAGCCATGATAATGCTTTCAATACCTTCTTCTTCTGTCAAAGGTATTCTCAAAGGCTACCTGAAAAAAAAATACATATAATATAAACTAAGTATGAAAAGACATTTTGCTAAAAAAGTGTTCATTCCCCCCTATGTATGGAGACTTTTGGGACACCCTGTAGCTACAATGTGAGCGTTTTTTTTGTGTGAAAGAGATTAATTAAAAAGATATTTTTGTGTGAAAAAGATTAATTAAAAAGAGATTCATTAATTGAAAGCTTAGTGGCTTTTAAAGAAAACATTATCAGATGGTTATCGGCATCAGAGAAATGGTATCGTACCCTCTCTAGATAGCAGTTATGCTTCGTGGATCCTAATGGACTCTGACCTCCGATATTGCACCTAACAGAGGAAACTGAATCACTGTTTTGTAGATGAATTATGTTTTTCTTAAACTCCAGCACATATTTTAGATGTGATCCTATGGGAAGTGGTTGCAAGGCGAGTGAAACATAGTATCACGGATTTTGCCTCTCTCTCCACGTTTACTAACGCTACTAAATTTCATCAGTTCAGAAATGTACTGAGTGATGTCAAACCTGTGATGACCAATCAGGTTGCAGCTTAGGTTGTAATGAGAAGAAACAACATGGAGGATAAAGTGCCAGTGAAAGTGAGTCTTTTCATGACGTTGTTTTTCACTGCCAACATTTCAGCATTGCAACATCGCGAAAAATTTCAGCATGTGTATGCTTGGGATGTTCATCCATACACGATGTGATGTTTCACTGTAACTGTAGCTGCACACAGTCACGTCACACAAGCAGCTCGAATTCTTTAAGCTTTCTTCCTCGAAAGCTACGGTGAACACAAACAACCTCCCCTTCATCGAAGTTAATCTTTATTTCATCTGCATTACAGTTTAGCCTGTTTTTTTTCACCATTTGCAGGTGTTGGTGATCGCATACCAGGTGGTAATATCACGCTTCAGTCATTTAACCACACACACACACACACACACACACACACACACACAGCAGGAACTTGGTTATTCGACTAAGAAGCTAAAAAAAATGAATATCATTATGATTATTACCCATTTTTCTTACAGTTGTAGTGACCTTGAGTCTGCTTGAGCTGTTAAGCTCAGTCAGGATTGAATCCCAAAATGAAGAAGCATCACATACTGTACACTTCAGTTATAATACTGATATCTGATAGCTCTAGTTCCCAGCGCGCAAATTTGTTTAATGGATTTTATTTTTTGTCTGCACAAAACGTCCAATTTTGTCATTATGAATAGGATTATGTGCAATTTGAGAGCTTGTTACTGATCTCATAATGTTTAATCACCCCTCTGTTCCCTGCTCACTGCACATTTCTCACTAAACGCTCACTAAACATTTATATTGAACACAATTAAAAAAGCAATCTCCCAGTTTGATCAATGCAATCAGATATTCTCTTTCTGGGATCATGTCCTGTAAATAGTTGCAATTCGATGCAATTTGCAATGGTTTCGTCATACGTTTCTAATTGGGAAAACATCAGCACATCATCATTTTTGACATGCTTGTAATATTTCAGCTATAATCTATATAGCTTTAAACAAACTGCAATATTTATTCAGTTCCCCAGTTTTGGTTATTTGTGTGTTACAAGCTGAACAAAGCTCCAAACAAATAGGTTATGTTGATTAATCATGGGAGGGAAGTTGTATGAGATTGAGTTGAATCTGTTTATCACATGATGTGGTTGGGGATTTAATAAATCATCACCAGGGATGAGTGTTGTATTAAAACTCTGTTAGATCACACATTATACTGAGGTATTGCTGAATGGACCAGATGATTAAAAATCATTTGTATGCTAATGAGCTGCATGTGACATTGCTCAGACCTAAATTGTTCACAGTTTGTAGTGCTACAGATGGACTGAAACTGAAATCAACTGGAACAGGTTTTCTTCTAGAAAAGACAGTGTCCTGTATTTGTTGCCATCCATCCCACATTCAAGCCCGATTAGTTTCCCCAGTCCCTGCTAATAAAAAAAAGCATCTATACCACATGATGCTGCCACCACCATGCTTCACAGTGGGCATGGTATCCTGCTCTTCTGGGATTACACAGAGCATAGCGCTTTGTGTCAAGGTGAAAACGTTCCATTTTGGTCTACAAATGCTGAGTCTACAAATTGGATTTCATATTTTTTTTCCAATAATGCACTTATTCTTGATTCTCATCTATGAAACCCAGCTTTGTCCTGGCTGTGGTTGTCCTTTGAACAGCTTAGCCTCTTGGTTCCTTCTCTGACTAATCCCCTTTTTACCCACTCAGTGACTTTTGTCTTAATAGGCAGAGTCACAGTTGTGCCATATTCTTTCCATTTGTTAATACTGTAATTCAATGTCACAATTTCAATATTATGGGATATTTTGTTTAGATTCGTGATATATTTAATCCCCAGTAAGACCATTTCATTTCCAGGTTTTAACACTTCAAAATGTGTAAGTATTCATTGGGGGAATACTTATATACTTAAGACACTGTAAAGGCCACATGGTAAAGATGAACACAGCTGATGTTATCAGCTTTATTAGACCTTCAAAGTGAATTTTTTCAGGTCAGAATAACAAATAATTGTTGGGTTATCAGAACTGCCATTACTCTGCAGTTGGGTATTTTTCAATAAAATGGCCTCCAATGTCTGCAAAGCTTAGAGATAGAAAAACATGATTACAGCAATTTGTCATCATTACTAAACAATTTACTGAATTGAAATGTGTTTCAGTGGCATGCCCCCGTAAGCCTGCAACTTTTTTTCATTTTTCTTTTAAGGGAATTCATGTTTTTGTGGACATAAACCTATTTAAAGCAGTTTGTCCTCAAGGAGAAAGAGGAGACGCAGAAAACAAGGCTGCCATTAATTCACTGCATTAATGAAAAACAGATGCAGATTCATGAATAAAAATGTGAAGTCATTTTTCACCTTGAGCCACACATACAGGGATTTGCATATCTGCCTCTGCAGCTCCCAGTGACTCAGAGAGAGGAATTCACCTGACGCTCCTCAAAATCCATTACGCAGAGATCCAGGTCAGCTTGTGTAAATCTCTCAGCCGTGTTTGTGCTCTTTAGGGGAACATTGTGTTCAGGAACGTTAGTAGTGCTAATCAGATCCCAGCTACAAGCCGACGGTGACATCTAACAACACACTGCATTTAGTAATGAGTCGCTCTAGAGGAATAACATAAATCACAGAACCACAGAGGAGACATTAGAGGAGGGTGTAATCAAGCTGAATAACACAGCCGTGTGAAAAAGTAGAGACTGATTGCAGGACATGGTGGAGACTAGATCAAATTTTCAGTCTGTTCATCAGCTCACAGCTCATCAGATCGGCCTTACAGATACACACTGCACTGTATCTATGCATTGATCTTTCCTGTGAAAGATTTATCATGCTGTGAAATGTAGGACTGGCTTTGATAAATATTAAATTATGAGTGACAGTGACTTCATTTCGTTGTCTGTGAAGATCAAAATCGATAGCTCTTTTATGAACACGCACCTGGGATAAGAAGATGAATAAAGGTGGAAAAAGACAGTTTCTCATTTTCACACTTTTTCTCTGTGAGGTATAGAATTAGGTCCACGCTACTCCTTTCTGTAAGTTAACCTCCACTGATAGCGAGCTTCAATTACACAAAAGCAGGTAGAATTTAAATAATCCCCAGCTGACCTGCTCGAGGTGCCGAAGCACAGGTTCTCAGATAGGGAGCTGTCAGAAAGCTGTCTCCAGGAGCTCTGGGTCCAATCACTGAGATGTGGAGAAGAGGAAGAAATGGGAGAGGGGAGAGAAAGTAGAGGCGTGTGAATAAAGTCGATGCCCCGCGGTGGTAATTATGGCACAGGAGGAAGTGGATTCAGCGTGATTCAGGCTGAGTTTGGCAGTAAGAGATCAGAGACAGCACAAGCTTCACAGAGCAGGGAGAAATCTTAAAGTGGGCTTTCTGTCAGGCTGCAGGTCACACAGAGTGCATGTGCAAATAAGAGAAAGATAAATATGTAACAAAATTCATACGCACATGGCTAATTCAGAAACACTTTAAAACTACCTATTCTAATGGAGGTGATATACTTTAAGAAGACTGATTATTTCCATTACAGAAATTAATCACATAATCTAATATGTGGTCATTTTAGAAAAATATTTTATGCATTAAAAAAAACCATCATGTCTGTTGAGGATTCAGATATTTTGCAGCTCACGTATATTCTCCAGGATCTTGTGATCCAATATGGTGTTTTGAAGCCTCAAACTTCGATTGCCTACAAACTCAACTCTCTCACGCAAGACCGTACCTCATCCAGCCTTTCACTGTAGGGTATTCCTTACATCATCCATCAGCCAGCACACTTCTTGACTGTACAATCACTCGAGGTGCTTCTTAAAGTGTACGTCATGAACAACAACCTGGGAAGGTCACACACATTACTCCCCCTGCTGAACTCGCTGTAGGAGAAAGAACAATGATTTACATCTTTTTTCTAAGGTCTGCCTGAGTTCCTAAACCATGACCTTTTGACGAATCTGAAAAATAAACCTCCTAGTTCCCTAAATGCAAGTAAAAATGCCTTTTTTTTTATCCCTCAAGGCTATGGCTAACATACACATGAAGCCAGTGAACAAGGCTATACAAAGGTAACCATGTTTCATGTCAGTTCCTGACTGTAGTCTCTCAGGTGTGATCAGATGTGATCTAGCTAAATAATACATACAGTACTGACGATGTGATGAGAGCATTAAAATGTAATGAATCGTTCTTATCGTACCAGGAGGGAGTAAATATATCAGTATAAGGTTGACCAGAGTGTGCCAATAATAAAACTGTAGCAGTGATGTCTTTCCAATCAGACAACAATTTAGATAATACATCGTTGGGACATTTGTGTGCTGTCTGGGGAGGAGAAGACTCCCAGTCTTGGTTTAAATTACATTGTTAACATATTTGCATTTCGTAATTTTAAAATATGTTCATTCAGTGCCTTCACCGATTATGCCACAAACACCAGTGTGGCTAGAGAATCTTAAATGTTAAAAATTTAATATATAAACTGTTTCCAACATGGAAACTTTGGCATACAGTAAATATTTTACTATAATTGATATTTACTGTATACTGTTGTAATCAGTATGTATGCAACATTTGTGGATGGGTGCACTTTTATTTTTAAAGCATCTGTAATTAAACAGTGAATAAACACACAAATTGTGAGTTTAAAGCAGATTTCACACAGCTCCAAAACACATGGTGATATCATCCCATTATTGGATAATGAGTTTGTTTATTTATTTATTTATAAATACATCATCATAATGTGTCATATGCAAAAATAAAGCTAGCTAGTTTATCCAGCCTCAGGGATTGGGTTCATTTGAATGACTTGTCCTCCCGTTTCCCTTCCAACGAGCCCCCAGTGTAGACAGTATTTATTTGAGAAACATCAGATTTCTTTTTGAGAAACTGAAGCCATTAGTTACTTCGTGGCTGCCAAAAGGATGCTTTTTAAACATACTGGATAAGCATTTAAAACTGAGCCAATGCTGTATGTAATAGTGGGTTGCTCTCTTTCGTACAAGCAGGTTACGCCTCATCTTCGGTTACCACAATGACGGCAATACACGAAAATATCAGTATCCTAAAATAACATTCTAATCCATGAAGTGTATGTTTGTGTTTGAGGCTCTTCTGCTCTGGTGCCAAATCCTTAACCACATGAGCCTCCATAACCACTGATAGTCAGGGTTCTCTATTAAAAATCATTAGCAGGTTGAGTCACGGTTCTGAAAATGGATGTGTCTGAGAGAGAGAGAGAGAGAGAGAGAGAGAGAGAGAGAGATAGTGTGTGTGTGTGTGTGTAAAGCAATATTTAGAGACAGATTTAGAGATAGGTCAATTTTGTAGTTTAAAGATTTTTCACCGGTTTGAACAGCAGAGCTCTCCTTTAATCTTTGGGAGCTTTAAATCAGATCAATATTGCTTCCGTATTGGTCACTGTTCAACTAAACAATTAATAATGCACATCTGAGGGGGAAAAACAGGCTTAATTGTATTGTTTATACATTGGAATAGTTAAATAAACACTGTTTAAATAGCCTTCCTTCTCTCTTGTAAGAATATATTATCTCAAACCCATGCATTATTTAATGTGAATCTTTATCCTGTCCCTGTCTCATAAACTATTATCTCTGTTACAAATATAAACTAATTTTCAAATACTCGCATAATATAGAAGTGTCTATTGTATATACACTATCTTCACAACAAGCTTTAAGCCATGTGCAAAGTGACTGCATAAAATCGTCCATAAAATATCCTATCACACAAAAGCGAGCTTGACGCGAAGGAAACAGTCATCAGGGTATGGCTTCTCTTACACAGATATATGTTTTTCTGACTTTGATGCTGTATTTGTGCTGTTACAAGTGCAGGAATCTGAAGAGGACAGAAGATCTTGTCTATATTTTCAGTGATACACGTGAAATCCCTATTCGTTCTATATTCCCTTTTTGATCTCATACTAAATAAGTTTTGCTTTTATAGAAGTAGAGTGATGATCACGGCAATGAATCCAGGACTGCATCTAGAGTAACAGTCCAGCTTTAGGACATGATACCGAACACTGGATTATGGCGACAGATACTGGGACCGTGCTCTTCGTAGTCTTTCTTTGTGTGACACACTTGGGAGAACTCGGGCTGGAATAACAAAGAAATACCGTGTAAGATAGCATCTACATTTAAGACAACGATTTGGCAATAATTTCGAGCATGATGAAAGGTAGCGATCAAATAACTGCTCAGGCAAGTCACTTGCTTCAGGCAAGTCAACTTAAAAAGGCGCAATTTGAAATTAGATCCTTGCTTGTGTGTGTAATTGTGTGTGAGGAGTGTTACCGTAGAGGCCAACATGGACCCTCCAAACCAGACAGCATATCTCTGCATATGATGTGTGATCGCTTGTACCTCGATTGGTTTAGGCTGCAAGAAAGAAAAACAGTGAGTAAGGTAACAAGAAAAACTCCCTACAGTAAAAACAGCAGTGATACATGATAGAAAACAAGCTGAACATAGTGACGTGGTCAGGTAAGACACATACATGTTACAGGCCCAGGTTCTCCACTAACATGGTCCTGTAACAGAATCTGAGTAATGACCTACAACCAGGTCCTATTTGTGATATTTATATTGCTATGAAAAGAATCTCTGTCTAATCAGGGACCTTGAAATCATCACTCAACGCTCCTCCAGCCACTTCTGCATCACCCCTGACCCTAGTATTTTGTGTCTAAATGTGCTGTATTGTTCCAACTGTGCACAGCAGGGTTATATGTAAATCTTGTGCATTCCCAGAAAGCTTTTTTTCACTGGTATGTGCTTTTTCATTAACTGTCTAGTAGTATATCAAGGGTACTGGACTTACAATTACACTCTTGCAAACATTTGCCTCAGAAAGGCAATATTATAATCTCGACACTTATCCATGTTCTACTAACTGGTGAGTAATCATCCATTATTTAAACACTGTCTGTGATTTATACTGTAGCAGGTTGGACATGCATTAACATGGATCAGTACCATGAGTGAGGGGTTGAGGCTGATACACATCCAGAAATGAATGCAAATAAGACCTTCAGGGACAAACTTTGTAAACCAGCTGGCCTACAAGTATGCTGAAATTAAATAGAGAGCCATGCTGGACCGATGTTCTGTTTTTAGAGGCATGCTGAACAAAATTAAAGACTGGACGAACAGCTCGGTATGTGCCTGCCCTGTGAGCAAAACTCACAGTGGGTCACTAATCACAGGAGAATTTGCTCCAGGCCCAGGAAAGGCAACAATGGCTCTATAATCAGTACTCCCAACCGAGGCAATTTTCACTGGGAGATAATTTCCTCGTATTATTTCCGACATCCAGGTAAAAATTTGCTTGCCAGGTGGCAGGGACCTTTCAAGGTTGTATGACAGGTTGGTTGACTATAATGAGCTGTGAGCAGACAGGGAAAACAGCAGATTTATCACCTCAGTTTTTCTTAAACAGTGAAAAGAGGTGGTCCTTGTTGCTCTGGTGATGGCGGTGGCAGAGAGATAGGACCAGAGTGCGTGCCCAAAAAGAGGTAATCCAGCTCCAATACCACTTCTTTTCTAGCTGTTCCAGAGAGTAGTAGTTTCCCAATTGTAGGCCAATTTTTCAGGCCTGTTCTCCTCTGCCTGATTAGTCATACAGACCTCATAGAACACCACTTTGAGACTCCTTCTGGCATCATTTTTTCAGAGACATACCCATTACCTGAACACACAACAAAAGCTGTTCAGTAATAATGGGCAAAAATCTGGGGATGGTGTAATAGAGGAATTACACAGTCACTGGAACGGCTTCGTTGTAATTGTGCTGAAGCGGGATGGGGCAGGCCGGTTCTGCATGGATTATCACAAGCTGAACACAGTTTCTTAATTGACACTTATTTAATATGTGTTCAATATATCCTCATATGGACAAGCTCCTGAATTTGCTGGGTGCTGCTCACATTTATTCCACCCTGGATTTGACCAAAGGCTATTTGCAGATTCTCTTGTCACCGCGCCCAAGGAGAATTACACCAATTCATTACACTTATGTTTGGGCTCCCTGAGACCAGGCAGACTCACCCAGTGGAGTGTGCAACTGGATGGTATGGTACCACAAAACTAGGTGAGATATTTCCTGGTGCTAGCAGGATATCATCATGGGTTGTGCCTCTCTATTCATACCTCATCAGAATGCTTACTGATCTCACCAAAAAGGAACTGCCAGATCCAGCAAAGTGATCAAAGTAGTGCCAGCTTGCCTTAAGTATTAAAGCAGTTCTCCCTTGCTTTACTTCTTTGATTTCATGCTGCAGAATAGAATATTTTTGTCCCAGATAGTAGAGGTAAATTTTTGTCACCAGGTACTGTATATCAGCTGGAAGCTCTTTGCATGGTAGTCCAAATACAGCACTAAGTAAACAGGGATTTTAAGAACCAACTATTGAAATTCTATTCATTTCTGATCTTATCTGCTGGGACAAGCCAGAGGGGTAATAGTTGATGTGTGATGCCTGATTCCTGTGTTTGTCTCACTTTGTCTGTATAGCAAATATAGTGTGAGCTGGAAACCTGAGGTTTGTATTTGAAAATTACCCTGTGCCTGCTCTGTTCTCTGGGTAGGATTCTGCTGAATTTGGTACATACGTTTATATATCTCATTTGTAGCTGTCATGGTGCACAGTTGGAACTAAAAAACAGTAGCCAGTGGGTGGTAGCCCATGGTGGAGTATGATAAAGAGAAAGTCTGCCCAAGGGTGTTAACAGATAGCAAGACCCTATATAGTTATCATGCTAAAACGGTTGTAATTAAATGAAAGCTACCATAGCTTCACCAAGCAGCAAACTGGATTTCATGCACAGCTTCCTTCCTTTATATGTCAGTACTGTTATCATGCAGGATTTCATGCAGTGCTAATTTCCATTTAGCTGAAGCAAGCTGCCCTTTTAGTTTTGATGTATTACATGCTGAAATGCTAACCTTTATCCGACCTCCACTGAGCTCCTCACTGAGTCGGAGTCTGGCATCAACTACACGCTTCAGATCCCTTTGTAGCCGTCGACCAAAGTCCCTGAACATAGTGGATCCTCCAGAGAGCACTATATTCTAATACACACACACACACACACACACACATACACATATATATAAATTAGGGTTCTTAACAGCTACAATCCTCTGGTTTTAACATTATTAAACTTACACAGAAATGATTAAGTGTAGCACATAAAGTTTGTTGTTGGTATTCTAAAATCACATCATGCCTGATATCCATGTCTCTCACCACAGAAGTAAATCAATAATTTAAACCAGAAATACACTTTTCCTGATGAGTGTATATGAAGGGGGACTATGCATCGTCTTTAATTATAGCAACAGAGATTGCATCTCAAAACGAAATAGATGTTACGGTAAAAATCTGCAATTAGTAAGAAAACTCTGATGACATGTATTGGAACTAGTATCTTTTGAGTCCTTGTGGATCAAGCACTAACATAGTCAAATACAACAACAAACAGTGCACTCATTTGCTGAGAGTCTCCGACAAGCGACGAGGGAGATGTGTGCAACTTAAATGGAGGTGGAAATATTTTTTCCCGGCAGCGGAAAGCACCAACTATAGAGATAAAAAAGCATGGTAGATTTTTACACGAAATTGTTGTGTTAATAATCATAATAAACAATAATCACCGCGAATGAGCTGTCAATAGAAAGAAACAACAGTGTCAGTAATCACCCACTGGTTGCTGTGCTGTAGGTTTGTATCCATCATTTAATTGCAGTGGCTTTTTCAGGGCTTAAACTCAAGCAATATTAAAGGTTATAGAAATACTCTACTGGGAGAAATATTGTCAGAGTCCTCAATCCTAGTCATGTATAAACCTATTCATTCTCATGCTCATACTAGCATATTTCTGAGCATTTCATTTTTTTTTTTATTAAAATGGATTGAGACAATGTGCAATTTTTGTACCCAATCAGCAAGATGAAAAGTGACAACTTGGATGAAATCTAACATACAAAGTCTTAGTAAGGTGTTGGGCCACCAGAACAGCTCCCATTCACCTTAGCACAGATTCTACACATCTCTGTAACTACACTGGTGCGATGAACACTGTTCTTCCAAAAGATATTCCCTCAACTGCTGTTGCGATGATGGTGTTAGAGAGCTCTGTCTAACCCGACGCTCCAGAATCCCCCATACGTGTTCAATTGGGTTAAATTATTTAATTGGGTTGGCCACAGCAGGGTTTCACATCTGCTTTACTGTTTTGGATCACACACATTAATATTGAATAATTGCTCTGAGAGCTTATAAGCCTATTTGCATACGTATTAGGTTTGAAAATGTTATGCTGAGATATTCAGATGCTTTCAAATCAACCAAACCAGACTCTTTCATTGCCCTCTATTCACAGTCCAAATGTTCTCTTATTCACTTCACATGCAAATCAAATGAGCTCTGTTAATCCTCGGCACTTCTAATTACCAGGTTCGCAAATTGGATTTTGTAAAAGCATTGTTAGTTTTGTTTGCCCAGACAGACAACACAGACACACAATGCATACTGAAACACAATGAACTCTGTATCTGCTGCATTAATATTTAGGCTATTTCAAGTAAATGTCACATTAGTGTTGTCCCAACAGGTGCAACCTCAGTGGAAATGCTTTGACGTGGTTTTTGTGTTTGTTGTTGAGTGTCTAGAAGAGAGTTTGGTGGATGAACAGTGACCTCTAGCTGAGAAACAAAAACAGAGACGTGAGGGTTGTCTTCCGTAATAATGAAGTCCTCTTATAAGGGAACAAAGTATGACGATTTAAAACAATTTAGTAGTAGAAAGAGTGGATATGCGTCTCAGATGCTAAGCGTATCCTGGATATACTTATACCTCAGTGTGGTGAATTCTCAAATCTGATTAGTCAGAAGGTGTTGATTAATTGTCTAACAGCAGCTCTGAATGTGCTCGTTCTAATAGTTTCTATAGTAACAACTCTATAGTGACTTGTACAACGCATGCTCCACCTAAACAGATTATAAACAACAGTGGATGCATGTTTTCTGTAAGGAGATGTTTATTTCACATTTATGGAAGGAGTCTCCAGTGTCAGCGCTTTGTAACAGTCAGAGATAAAGCTGTAACTTCATATGTTTTCCGACATCTTCAGGACAGAGGATTTTATACTTTGCGGTTTCTCAGTACCATGAACATCAAAATAAAGATGAACATCAAAATAAAGATGCTACAATGCTAATGAGAACATTTATGAATGTAACTACTGACAGACAAAAAG
This sequence comes from Pangasius krempfi, assembly GCA_037576825.1. Taxonomy (NCBI): domain Eukaryota; kingdom Metazoa; phylum Chordata; class Actinopteri; order Siluriformes; family Pangasiidae; genus Pangasius; species Pangasius krempfi. The sequence continues at coordinate 29,178,806 of CM074974.1, read as the reverse complement.
TACAACATGTAATTCTTTCATAAACACAAAGTTGTAATCGTTGGGAAACTGCTGTGGTATAAGAGGAATAAAACACTCCAGGACTTGCTGTTATTGGATAATAATACTTTGTTTGTGGTAACAGTAACTCCGCTTCATCACCCCAACCCATCATTGATTATTTCTCTATGACAGCACGACACAGAGTGTTTCATTCCTTCTATAATGCATGTGTGATGTTGACATACTGTACCTTGTAAAGAGGTCTTCTCACGTCTATTGGACAGCTTTGAATGACCTCATCTACAACATCTGAAATGGGTTCCATGAAGTCCGGGTTGGCAAACTGGAAAAACAAAAATCCAAAAGCACTGAGTACACAACAATGTTAAGTTCACAGAGGAAAAACTAAGAACAAGTAAGGTCATGAGCTACGATTTTTTTTTCTGTGATGAAATGAAATGACAAAAGAAACTATATCATTTTTAAATAGTAAATAACAATGATTGATAGATTAATAATAATCACCATTCTACTGGCAATCTATGATGAAAAGGGATGACATTTTAATCAAAACAAATGCAAAACTTGAATTGGGATTATATTTTTATGTCATGTGAATACTCATCCAATCACAACCTTTACATTTTTTGATTTAATAATAAACTACATAGATTTTTCCCACCACTTCAATATTATTCTGTGTAGATGTACGACATATAATCCCAATTAAGTCCATTTCAGTTTGTAACACTACAAAATGGTCAAGGGTGGGGGGTTAAAGACTTTTGCAAGGTGACTTTTAAAACGCTGCCTGTTACCTCTGGATGGAAGAAAATCTCTGGTCCAAGAAAGCGTTCATATCCCACATCTATATGAAACTCATTTTTGCTGATGGCATTGATGCCTTTATATTTCTTTATCCACTTCCCTGGGTCTGTGTCGTACTTTGTGAACTCTTTTACAATGTCTGGGCAGATGTAGCAGTACCTCTCCTGAAGGCAAATACAAAAAACAGACACGTCATACAGCACACGAACTCGGGTAGAGTCACTGAGAAGCACAGTAATCCATTCGAGTTCCATTTTAGTTCACTCTCACTTCCCCTGTGCCCTTTAATACATCCATCTGATTAATACAGGCTTGTGATTGGCTGTGATAGTGGACTTGAAAATGTTTAAAGACATATTTAAAAATAATTACACCACAACGCTGTTGAATGCTTGATTCTAATTGGTCAGAAGGTGTTGATTAATTTTTTTATAACAGCAGCTTTTATAACTGACAGTAGCGCAGCTGCAAATCACAGGTTTATACGAATGTGCTCTAATACGTTAGCATTTCCATAGTAACAGCCTATACAACAACTTGTATGTTTTTAATGTGTAAAGTGATGTTTATTTTAGCATTTATGGAAGGAGTCTCCAGTGTCAGCGCTTTGTAACAATCAGAGGTAAAGCTGTAACTTTAAGTTTTCTGACATCTTCAGGACAGACGAGTTTACACTTCTTTTCAGTTTCTTGGTATCATGACAAGCTACATTTTTTTTTTTTATTTCTTATTAACTTAAAGAGAGAAAAAAGAGAGGCTGGTGAGGGAACAACTGATTATAGCTGCTATAAAACGCAAGTGAGAACAGGAACTAACGTGTTTCATGAACATTCCACAACATCAAATTTAACTATAAATGGATAAAAATATGATGTGTTGTATTTTAATCAATAGAAAAAAAATTATTGATATTATTGAGGAATAAAACACTTTGGTACTTTGGGAAAATAATGCCAAACTACTCCGCTTCATCACACCACCACATTGTTGATTATTTTCCTATAACAGCATGATGTGATTGTTGTATTCCTTACTGTAAATTATTGGTATGAAGGCACAGTTTTTTTTAATCATTGTTCCTTCCCTGTATATTGTAGGTTTAGATGACTGTATTTTATTTCTGTTTCAAATATCTAGCTTAGCCTTGAAGCCACTTCGCATTAACAGGGTACAGAAATCAATAATCTACTCAAATCAGATCAGTAAAAAATTAACCTGTCACTTTTACTTAAATGTTAGTCACTTTTTCCATTATTTTGTCCAAAGCAGATGATATTTATAGCGCTGATATTATTAAGACTATGCAATGCTATCTGATCCCTGTCTTCTCATCTGGAAGCCAACATCTGGATCCAGCAAAGCTGAGCCCTGTAATCTAATTTCACTGATATAATCACAGTGACAGCATGCAAAGATTTTCTAAGAATGTCTAGAGAACTGTTATGCATGACATAGTGAGTAGGAGAGAAAAATGATATTGAATATTCACCTTGACTGCCTTTGCGGTCTCCAGAGACTGTTCAGGAGGAATCCCGACCTCTCTCTCTCTGAGGAGCTGCTGGATGAAGTAGGTGATGTCTCGGCCTGCTATAGGGATGTGCTTTATACAGCTCCCAATCACGTAGCCCTCTGCCTAGAGGCCAGGGGAGAAGAAAAAAAAACATGCATGACTGAAGACCAGTTAACATCAGCTGCACAGATCAACACAGACTCTATTGATTACTGAAGAGAAAATAGTTGCGCATACAAACTCAAAGCTACACGGTGAAACAGACGAGTTTTGCCAGTCCGCTACAGTCAAATAAATCTGTTGACGCAGGCTGTGTACAAGGTTAAATTACATTCAGGATCTGACCAAATATGAATATATCGTATTATTCGGATAATGTGTTCTGAAAAGATGCCAGAAATGTTCACACACCTCTACTCTCACACTCAGGTTTCCACCAGAGGTGTGCATCAGTACTGGCATCCCCATTTTCATGTGGATGTGAGCGAGAGGTCAGATATGAAGCTTGCAGGACAAACAAAGACCACGTACATTAACATGAACGTGTGACGCTGCGTGATGCATTTACAGCCTTCATCCTTAGTAACTGCCTGGTCAGAGTCGTTGTGGTTTAAATTAGGCTACTAGTGTGATTATATAGAATTAATTTGTTAGAAAATATGGCTGACAGGTAGAAACAGAAATAATAACTGCATGAGCAGGATTAAAAAACAGTCCTGCGCACATCTCTAATCGAGAACAATTATGAACCGGAGTGATGTAGCTGAGGTTGAGGAACTGCCACAGCCAGAATTCGCACACCTTGCTGACTGACACATCTAGAAATCAACTTCTGGTTTAGGCCACACCCACTTTAGGATACAATCTGGGTATAGATATGGATATTCAGAGTACTAAATAGTGCAGATATACTGTAGATAGTGGCATTGTACAATTTAATCACAATTTATGCCACAGACAAAACAAAAAGGCACTGAAGGCCAATTTAATATGTATAAATATTAAACAAGTATACTGAACGATCTCTCAGAACCTAATGGGACCTGAAATTAGTTTCTTGGTTAAACATTCATAGACAGTGCTGCTATTAATTACAAGACAAATATCTCCTATGTGCTAAACGAGCCTAATTAAAGTTAAAGGCCTTTTCTTTTTTAGATCTAGATGCTTTCCGATAAATTTCTCAACGTACTTATTACCTCTTCCTTAGCACTATTTGTTAGAGTGATTAATTAAATTATTTCACAGATAATGAGGGATGTATACTCCTCAGAAGAAGATTTTAAAAAAGCATTTTGAACCTCTGTCAGACGTCGTAAAATGCATAAAAATAAAAAACCTGGTATTAACGATAGGCATGCTAACTAGCCCCTGCTAGCCTTCATTCACCATTAGTGCAGGTGAAGTGTTTCTTTAATTATAAGATTTGGGTTTAAGTAACGTCTTCTGTACATTAAGTAGTTTTATTGCATCACACTGATACGGTCAGGTCCGGAAGTGTTTGGACAATGACAGAGTTTTTGTGATTTTGCCTTTATACACCATCACAATGGATTTGAAATAAAACAATCAAGATG
>CM074974.1:29141119-29160162 GCA_037576825.1 Pangasius krempfi | reverse complement strand
TAATTTCTAAATTTTTTTTTTTCTTTTTCGAGTGCTGTCAATTTATCATTTTCACCCAAAACCCCCCCCCCCCCCCCCCCCAAAAAGAAAAAAAAAAAGTAGTTGACTAGACATCTTTTCCGCAGTTAAATCAAAAACCGATTCAGGGTGTAGCTATTTTTAACGCTGTTTTATTAGTGCAGTTAAATCCTCATAAACAACAGTGAAGAATGTGTTAAACTGCACTTCATGCAACAGCCATGCAAACAGGCTATTTTCATTCTAAATTAAATGTTCAGCTTCAATGCTTTCTGAAAATTATTAAATGCGTTCAAGAAATAGCTTTTCTCTAGGGCAAAGGTGCAGTTCTGAGTGAGTAGACAGGTTTAGTAAACTGGATTGTTTTCACAATGTCTGTTTCACTTGCTTCCTCACCTCAAACTTTCTGCTCTTGTGGCCCGTTTCCTTTATCTATAGATGGATTCTGTAGATTTGTATCTAAGAGCTGCTGCTGCAATCATAAATACTGTCCTGTGTTCATCCCAGTACTTTTATTCACAATCTGCTCATACAGAACATCCTGGAAACAAATTTGTCTTTACTCTTCTACACCAGTATACTATAATGATTTATAACCCCATTATCCAGTGTCATCTAGAAGAGGATGGGTTCCCTTTGTTCCTCTCAAGGTTTCTTCCTGCAATGCAGGAATATTGCAGTACCGCACCATATCACTGGGGTAATCTTTGGGCAGAAAGATTCTGAGATACTGTGATAAGTCAGGAGTACTAGCTTTCTTAACAAACAAAACCAAAGCTATATCACTGTTTTGCGCATCATAGTGAAGGAAAGTGTTGACGCAGCAGGTAGCATTGACAGTTAACAGCTCCAGGGTCCCCAGTTCGCTCCTGAGCTCGGGTTACTCTCCGTGTAGAGTTCAGTATGTTCACCTCTTGTCCCTTTGTGTTTCTTCTGGGTTCTCAGGTTTCTCGCACATCCCAAACTCATGCAGGTTGTTGGATTGGTAGCTCGAAATTGTCCATATGTGTGAATGTCCATGTGCATGGTGCACTGTGATGGACTGGCCTCCCATCCAGCCTGTATTCCTGTCTTGTACCGGGACCATGTACCTATAGGTATCTATGCAGCAGGTGCAACTGCAATAAACAGATATTTTCTCAGATCATGAACTTGTTGTTAGCTTAGACACTGTGTATGGCGTCACTCCAATCAGTACACATAACCCAACACAAATTATTCAAACCTCATACAAATGTTTTAAAGACATTTTACAAAAGGTATTGTGAAAGCATTTAAGTTTCGTTCACAATTTTTAAACGCCAGCTACTCTAATGCCTAAAAAACTTTCATGAAGCAGAAGCAGATAAAATACACTGAACAAATTAGACTGAACAAATAAAGGGTGCAATTAGTAATCAGGTGAGTAGGAGCCACATAATGTCTGTACTTGTGGCTCCTGGATCAGTGGTGGATTTGGATGTGAATGTAGCCCACCCCCCTCACCCAGACAAGGACCAGGCTGATCTGGGTGAAGGTGGTGGGAATTGTAAATGAGTTTGCTTGTACCTGGCTACTCTCCTCTCAGCTGTACTCTTCGCAGTCCACTAGATATTGTAGACGGCTCCTCCAGTCCAATAAGGATGAGGCCTTTATTATTGATGGAGGGGCTGGTTGTGGAGTACTGTTTCTGCCAAGGGTCCAACAACCATTGGTCTGAGTAGAGAAACATGGAAAGAGGGTGAGACCTTATTCTGACTGGTGAGCTGTAAACAGTAAGCTACTGGGTTGGTTCTTGATTTATATACTTTGAAATGCCTTGTGGCATCCGCAAGCTTGGTGTTAGTTCATGTGGACTCTCTCATAGTCATTCAGCCCTGAGGAACCACTCATCCACTGCCGGAGCCTCTGTCTAGGTTGGACTTTTGGTTGGTGCTCTCCACCTGTCCATTCTAATGAGGACTCTGACAGATACTAATGAGTAAGACAGTCAGTCGAATATTTTCGTCATAATGTTCAGTGGATGGTCGAAGGGCAACTACAAAGGGCCTACCTGTCTTGTCAAGTAAAAAGTCTCTTCGCTGCTTGGATGTAGTCAGGGTTGGAGTGGTCAGTCAGGCCTATCCAGCCAGTGTTTCCACTCCTCTAGTGCCAGCATAATGGCTAGCAGTTCCTAACTAATCACATCATAGTTTTGAAGTGAAAAGAAGGTACAAGGATAGAGTTTGGAAGAATACCATGTAATTGTGACAATATTGCTCTTATTCCCACATCTGGGGCATCTACCGCCACAGTGAAGGGCAATTTAGAATCAGGATGTTTTAGGACAGAGGCTGAGGTGTACCTTTTTTAGGTCCCTGAAGGCTTGGGTTGCTACAGAATTCCACCTGAGCTATTTTTCTTCCTTTCAGCAGGTTGATTAGAGGAGCTGAATTTCTGAACAAGCTTGTAATAGAAGTTGGCAAACCCAAGGAATCACTGGAGTTCGTTGATGGTCAGAGGCTTGGGCTATTTGACTACTGCTTTTCCATTTTGATAACAATTTGTCCAGTATGTCACATAACCCGTCATTGATGAATGCCTAGAAGACAGAGGAGGGATTTATCAATCCATATGGCATGATGAGGTTTTCATAGTGCCCCTAGTGGTGGAAAAGACTGTTTTCCACTAATCACACTCTAGGTTAGTTAACCACTCTGCGGTTAACCTCTTCACAGTAGCCAAACAGCCTCAGTATTCTTCTTCATTTCACCTCAGAGGTCAGCTGGGACGTAGCCAACTACAGGGGTCTTCGTCCAAATCATGGTTTGCAGGAGGACCTTTGGGGCCTTGTTTCCACTTGATTTACAAGTTTACACACTTAAACTGCCAATATCCCAAACAAGTTTGCACCTCACCTCTTCCTTAAGGGAATTAAGTCCAACCAATTGGCAATGGTGCAGAAGCACAGACCCAGGTCCCAGGTAACTCTAGATAAAGTGGTATTATGTGCTATACATAGTGCCATTTTTATGACTGATATAGAGATGGGATCATCAGTTGGCAGCCAATGGACTGGATCCATGTTTTCTTAACCCATAGCTCCAACTCATCCTCAAACACATTTTTACAGTAGGCTTAAAATTATGTAGAATGAAAAAATGTAAAATATTGATGATGGTCTTGCCAGCAAGACCTAGTGAAATGTATATCTACTACACATACAGTAAGTGAGACTTGAAAGAGCTTGTCCTTCTGCAGAAAGTCCCCTACATTACATTCCCTACTACATTAGAAGGATTCTCCATTAGTGGGGGTTCCATGTAGGACCCATTTAGGAAGCAAAGAACCACTTTTTTTCTAAGAGTGCACTAACTGAGCCTCATGAAGCTACATTGAGGTCACCACTAGCTTTCCTCCATAAATTCTCTCTGCCAACATTTTCTCATAGCCTCCACATTCCATGATCTTCACTTTACCAGATGAGCGCTTTCACAGCAATTCATTTTGGCCATAGGGGAAATATGGTATGCCTTGGTGTTCAGCCAAGGCACCACCTTACTCCAGGACCAGAGCAGAGCCCCTTCTACTGTAGAGGTATTCCCACCCGTGATGTCCCCTTACAGATAACACAGCAAAGTATCTTGGCAATGACACCTGATCGGTGAAACTTTTCTCATAACTCCATTAGGTTGCCCCTTCATGGACTGTATATGTACTTCAGTGAACCTCAGGGCTATGTCACTGGGAGCTTAATGCTCCCTGTAGGACCACCCTTGGTGAAAATATCTGAGGTGAGAGGTCAGACAAAGAGAAATCCTGATGACCCCATGAGAGACGCCTGGAATTACCTTCTCAGCCTGTTGCCACTGTGACCCCCAGCAGGAAAAGGGTACGAAAAATTGAATGAATATTTCGCTTGATTGGCTGAGCTATGGCAAAACCGTAGGTCATGATAATGATTTTCATGGCACTCCCAATGACTGTTAACTGTGCCAGCCCTGATGATTCTCTCCAGGTTAGCTTATTAAATACTATTTAAAAACACAAGCAGGATCAGAAAGTAGATGTTCAGTTTGTTCATCACGTGTATGCAGGATACATTGGGCTCACTTTCTGTCTGGATGACTGCCTCATACTACATGTTCCCACACACTGAGCTGAACCACAGTAAACACAATGGCCCTTATTCATAAAGTTACATAGAAACTAGTGCGACTCTAAGTGCCCAGACTGGCATAAGAATTAATATCTGTGTCTGATTCATGAAACTGTCATATGGTGATTTGAGTACAAATAAGGACTCAGCTTCAGATGCATGGAAACATGCTCCTACCCACTACTGCTTGATTTCCATGTCAAATGTATGCAACCAATTTTTTTCCTTAAAACATTTCATTTACATTAAACATGCTATAGTTTAAAAGGAAAGCTGTTCTGCACTGGGGGTGTGGTCAAGCTCCATTTTTGAATGTGAGAAGAATTTGCAGAGAACTAGTGGGTAATGAAGTGGTTACGCAGAACTACAACAGCAGAAATGTTGTGTGTGCCTATAGTTTTGTGTGTGTTTTTTTAAAACATAATTTAGTTTACTAAACAAAGCGCTGAACAGCGGTCCAGTAAAAACTATTAATAAGAAAGACTAGGTCATCATCTCCGAAACCTGCCTCCCATGAGCTCATTCCCCACGCTCCCTACCAGGGTTCTACAAAAACATTCAGCAAACTCCAGTTTCCAACATCAGAGGAAACAAAGCTTCGTGTCTGACGTTGCTGAACATAAAGATGTTCTTACATCCTAAGTGGCATAAGCTAAGCTAAGCACGAAATTAAAAGAAAAAAAACTGAAACAACATAAAAACACAGTTCCAATGATGGAAAGGTGGTCTAATAGGTGTGTCTTTTGCAATCCTTTGCTTTTACTGAAATGAATGGTGTCATGTAAATATACAGTACACAGACAATTATGGGATTGTGCTCTGTTTTTGTAATATGGTGCCCTGCGATAAACTAGCATCCCATCCAGGTGTATTCCCATCTCCCCCCGTGTGTCCCCGAGGAGAGACAGGATGCAAGTGGGTATAATAATCAGCATGGTGTTTATTAAGGGCAGTCTGGTAATCGTAGTAAGCAGTAGAGGTGAAAGGTCAAAACACAGGCAGATAGGAGCAAATAGGGATAATTCATATCCAAACACAGGAAAACGTGATTGTTGAAACCAGGAAATAATACTAGAACAACGAGAAATCACAGGAATGAAGAAATGTGTCTACGAACTTAAAGACATGAAACACAAAATGTCTTTGCCATGAAATACAGACATAGGAGGGTATAAATAATTAAAGGTAAACAAAATATTTAAAGGTGAACTGAAAACAGGTGAGGACCATCAGAGATAAGAGCAAAATCAAACCAAAACCCAAATGACATTAATACGCAAAACATGAACCGTGGAAGCAGCGCTGTTCGTTCTGGGAGCTGCGACACGCACCGAGAGCTGCAGTGCATGCTGACGGGGGATCCGTGACAGGACCCCTGACACAGGACGAAACATTTACTAAAGAGGAATTCATTTTGAAATCAGAAAACCGAATGGTTTTCCCAGGCTCACCATCAGGTACTTATATGAAATAATATATATGTATGCTTTTCATTCATTTTAGAAAAATCAAACAGGTCATAATTAACTGAAGTCATATTTAAATAAAGTATTATTTTTTAATTTAGAAGAGCCAAGTTTCCATTCACACACACTCCTATCAGACCTCATAAAAAGGAGCTACCTGTAGTAGACAGTAACACTAAGGAATAAAAAAAATTGTAAGAAAATTTGCATTTGGTTAATTGAATGAATCTGATTTGATCACACACAACTTTGATGAAGAAGCCCTCTTTCAGATCATTCGGTCTCAAGATTCATCTTTCATAACAGTATCACTGTAGTTCATACATGGCATCCTCATCCTCAGCTTCCTATGTCACATCGAGCTTGATAACTGCTTGACTATCCTCACTGCCTGAAGCTTTAGTGGCTTTCTGCGTTTTCTGTACAGTCTGTATGTGGGAATGATTTTTTTTGTCAAATAAGTTTTATTGAAAGACAAAGATTTTGAAGATAGATTTGCAATGTTTTGTCTGTATTACATGTACAAAGAATACAATCAAATTTAGAAAAGAGAGAGAGAGAGAGAGAGAGAACACAAAAGACAAACAAAAAAAAGAGCCCACATCACAAACCATCCCTTAAAAGACCTGCTTACATTAAATTGTAAAGTATGATGAAAAAATATTCAGACATTTCATTAACAAATGATGCATTAGTCTGTAGGGTTTCTATCAAGGTAACAGAGAAAAGGGTGGCAGATTTTGTTAAACTGCTCAAATTTGCCCTTCGCCCAGTACCTAATTCGTTCCAAATGTAAAGTAGAAATCATCTCTCCAAGCCATAGCTTACATGTAGGAGCCTCCTTTTTCTTCCAGAACAACAGTACTAACTTCTTGGCTATAGTTATAGCTACTGTATGCAAGCAGTTTGTGTTGTGCTCTTGATAATGAATGCAGCTACTGATTTACTGATTTTTTTTCTCCCTTATATACCATCTGCTGATGTATGATCATTTTGTTTCCCTATTAGCTGCTCATCTATAGTTGTTATGGCTACGTACCCTTATTCTGGGGGAGCGATGGCTGTGTCTGAAAATAGTCCAGACAATCATTTCCCCACTCCACTAGGCCTGTGTGCATTATACCTTCTTCAAATTTCTTTATCCTGAAAAGTAAACACGGTTTTCAGCCATGTCCTGCTGATGGTTCCACGGTTGAAGGGTTTGCCACAGCACCTTCCACTCAGGAAGGATCTTATGTCCCAGCTCAGAGGCTAAATGTAGTGTCCACATCCAGATCACTTTCACATAAGATTGGTCACAGGTGAGGGACTGCGAACCTACAGTGGGGGAGATCGTTCAACCCAGCAATACTGCTGAAGTATGCCTATGACGGGAGAACGTTTCCTGGGTAGTGTGTGCAATAATATGTGCGATACTGTGCTATGTTCAGTTCCCATGGGACTTTGGTTCCCTCAGGACCTGTTACATTCAAGCGGCTATCCATCCATGCTTAAAGTTTGTTAAGCCGATTCTTAAGCCAGCTTCAAGGTGCTATGGTTTTCTGCATGATTTTGCTGCTGCTACAGACGAAAATCACACTATGTAACAGAATTATTGACGCTTGAGTTGAGAACAGTGGTCTTAGAGCGCATAATGTGACGTGCCCACCAGCGGCCGATTCAGTGCCATTGCGACCAAAGACAGTCCATGACAAACTTCTGCCAATGTCAGAAGTTTTTCTATTTAAATCTCAGAGAATGACTGCTGCTACAGCACTAATGTAAAAGCCACCAACAGGAGGACGGCAGGAGACGACACAAAACTAACGGGACAGCTACAAATACGGTAGTGGCGATCGTGACACGTAAATGAAACATGAAAATGGACAGAAAATTCTTATTACCTCAAGCTACCTTTGAAGAATGTTTGTGCTCATAAGAGCCTGTTTTCTGCATGCGATGATTTCTGGGTCACGCTGAATGATGACGTAAGCAGAACATAGTCATTTTCTTTAATCACAGGTCTATCGTTAGGAGATCTTCATTTTATATTCTGACATGGAGAACACACATTATCACACATTCGATGATAGAATTCAGCCAAGATTTTACTGGGATCATCTCATACAGTGTGTCAAATAATAATCTTATAATAAAAGGACGCTTTAGAAGTGTATGGGTGGGATGTTCCAGTGGTTGCTTAATAGCACCTCCACCTTATGTGCTCTCACTGCAAATAACTGATTTGTCCATAGGCACTGGGGTCCTCATGGTTCCAATATTGATCTGTGGAGCAATATTACATTTCTGTTTAAGGTACAGTGGATTGATTAGTGTGTTGGATTGACTTCCTTCACTGATTACTAGAATGCACATCAATCTCTATTATGCCCAGTCCAGGCCTCGAGTCATAATGTGAACTTGACTGCTGATGTTTATCAAATGGACCAGCCGTGCATATTTGTCAAAAATGATTCATCTATCAAAACTTCATGTGAGTCCCTTCATTGTGACACTGGTATCCATCATCCACTGTTCAATATTTCTAGTGGTCTGTAGGAATAAAACAGACATCCTTATCCAGAGCAACTTACATTTATATCATGTCATACTACTAATCAGCTAAGGGTCTTACTCAAGCAGTAGCAAAGCAGCGCTGGGATTTGAACTCATAACCAGCTGAGCAGAAAGCCAATGGCTTAACCACTGCCCTACATGCAGTCTCTGAATGTGACTGGCATGATGGATTCAGACAGGACAAAAATGCCAAGTCATACAATAGTAATACTCACCCCACCTCACCAGTTCAGTTCAATTCAATTTTATATGTATAGTGCTTTTAACAATGGACATCGTCACAAAACAGCTTTACAGATATATATACATTCCAATAGTGCCAATAGTGGTGAGGAAAAAAACTCCCTGAGACGATATGAAGAAGAAAACCTTGAGAGGAACCAGACTCAAAAGGGAACCGTGGGTGACACCGGATAGTGCGATTATAAATCATTCCCTTCTATTACTGTGTACTATATAGTCTATACTATATAAAAGTGCAACTGTGTAACCAATTGATCCAGTCCAAACTGTATGTGTAAATGATATTATAAATGTATGTGTGGTTCTATGAATTTTCGATGACCATCAGATGCATACTTATGTGTCACTTAAGCCCAATTTGGACCGGTTTAGGTTTACATGGTGAAGTGGGAAGTTTTACCACTGTATCGCTTGGCATTTTGGTCCTGCCTGAATCCCTCATGGCAGTCATTTTTACAGACTGCATGTTCCCGTGTCTGGAGAGACTTCTATATAAATAACCCCAGGTAATACAGAGTATATCCTGTCCAGGGTGACATGTTGGTAAAGATTAAGTTATATCCTGTATAAAAAGAAGTTTTGTTCTTTTTTCTTCAGTATAAAGATACTCCAGGACGTTCTTGCTCTTTTCTAATTTGTCTAAATTTAAAATGCACAATAATAGAATGTGGACGAAGTTTAAAAAGATGTATCAGGTCTTTCCGAGGGTTTCACTTCAGGGGGTTTTAGGCAAGTTATTGAGTTCTCAGTATAGGAAAAGCCTACATACACACTTGTTCATGTGGCCTACTAATGATCAAGCACAACTTGTGTGGCCACGTCCCCCACAACAAGCACTTATAATAAGGTCAACACAGTTTGTATTAATATGACTTGCATGTAGTATACCTAGGCCAGGCATAAAGACATCACTCATCCTGTGCAATTCATTTATAATTGCTATGGATGTCCTCCAGCAACATTACATAACAGATATATATATATATATATATATATATAATAAAAAATGATCCGCTCCCAGTAGTACATTAGATTCATTAGCTCCTGTATACTCACATCTTTCAGTCCACTTCTTCACCTGTTTGTGCCTACAATTCAAAGCCTCTTGTTGTTTACCTGTTGGTTACATTTTTTTCCCATTTATTCTGCCGTTTTGCCCTTTTACTTACATGCTATAGGTTTATATAAACTTTTTTTTTTTCCCTTCATCTACGATTACTCTCTTGCCTGCCATTTTGGCCTGTTTACTCTTGTTCCAATAAACTCCTTTTTATTGAGCTTTAACCTGCAGTCGTCTCTTCTTGGTCTCCAGTTCTGACCTAAAAAAAGAAAAGGCAGCGTGACATCTGGCAGTTAAAACAGAAATGTCAAGAAGATTAGACAAAGATTGGCCAAGCACTAGTCAGGATGCTGCACAAACGATGTGAAAGAGGCTGCAGGCAGTTACAAATGGTGTGCAGCTGTACGTACAAATTATTACAGAATATTTACATCACATGCAGAAAAAGTCATGCGAACTGTTGGACTGAGATCATTTTCACATTATTTTTATGCTGCCAGTGAAACGTTTTTGAACCCTGTATATTTGATCATTTTTGCTTAAACGACCTCATTTTAAAAGCCCAATATTCTGAAAATCAAACCAAGGAATAGGTATAAGAGAATTGAGGATTGTGTATTATTAAATGTTTTTAATAATACACAGCTCTGTTGAATCCTGGACTCTGATTGGTCGGAAGGTGTTGATTAGTTTTCTATAACAGCAGCTCTGACTGTAATGCAGCTGCAAAGCACAGGTTTATATACAAATGATTTACACTTTATATACTTTATGTACAAATGATTTGCAAATGATTTACACTTACATTTTGAACTAATAATAAATGGTTTGCTGTTGTTTGACAAATATACTGATATTGATAGGGTGAAGTTTTCTGTAAGGACATGTTCATTTAAGATTTGTGGAAGGAGTCTCCAGTGTCAGCACTTTGTAACAGTCAGAGGTAAAGTTACTGCTTTTCCTTCAGGACAGAGGGGTTTACAGTTTGCGGTTTCTCAGTAACATGACACTGTTTTGTCTGATTTACTTGGCTGTTTACGGCCGTTATAATCCGTATAGGAAATTATCTCATGGATGTTCTGCAACTTTCAGTGTAACTGTAAATAGATAAAAAGTATAGTGTATTGTTCTTTGATGAATAAATGAAATGTAATCATTGGCAAATTGCAGTGAAAACATCCTTCTACAACACTCAATATTAAATCATTTAAAAGTTCCTTAGACTATATGCAAATCGGGTTCATAAGCCACGCCCCCACAACACGAGCCTTATGCCGAGGTGGAGAAAATGGCCGCTCTCATGGCAAACGAAACATCGGGCAACTCAGGCTTGATTACTTATAACTGACTTTAATTAACTGAAATAGACTTATTTTAAAACGGTATATTATTATTTTGTTGAACCCTAAAACATAACAAGTCAAAACAAGTTGAATAAACAAGCAAAGTTTTATCGTGTACAATTTTCTAACGGTCAAATTCATTTTTTTTTCATGTGCTTTGCCAATCATGTGATCTAATATTTGTGCCAATAAAGCATTAGTGAACTTGGACTTGCAGTATATTCCTTATATACAGTGAATTGTGTCGTAACACAGTGATGTTAACATTCATGAGTCGGACGATCAGGGAATGACTCGATGATTGAACGTGGACGTGGATAAATAAATAGATAAATAAAGATCATTGCAGCAGGAGGTCATGTAGTTCTAGATCTATTCTCAATAGCTACCTGTTTTAGGGTGATTAAGGTAATGAATTTAGAACACAATGTATAGCACGGATACATGGAATACATGAATAAACATGAAAAAAATAATTGATTTACTTATCTGTGAGATAATTGAATCAATCGCTAGGCATTTGCTTTAAATGAGAGCTGATTATAGGCTGTGTGTGTTTTCATTCACTCACTGATGAAACACAACCAATGCTGTTGCGTCTCATTCAGACGCCGCCCCCCCCCCCATCCCCCCCTACACACACACACACACACACACACACACACAAAAGAGTTTTTCATGCTAATTAACCTGACACTGAAGATGGTATTAGCCTGGAAATGTAAAATAAAGGGTTCATTAAAGGTGACGGATGTAAGTGAGGATGTGTAAAGCAGTCCAGGTGCAGAGGGGAGTGAAAGAGAGAGCAGTGTGTGTGAAAAAAACACCATCTCACTGCTTCCACCCATTTCCTTTTACCCTTTTTTACAGACTCGTCTGTGTGGGTGGGTGTGAATGTGTGTGTGTGTGTGTGTGTGTGTGTGTGTGTGAATGCGAAAACACAAGGAATGATAATACTCAGATGAGCGTCAGGCTTGTGAGCTTGGTGCCCCCTCATCTCTCTTCCCTCAAAAGAGTCTAGTAAGGAAGAAATAAAACACTTGGGCGCATGCTGTGATGGGAAAATAATCAACAAAGGGATTAGTGTTAATGATGTGGAGTCACTGTTACTGATTATCCTCCTATAACAGCAGGTCCTCAAGTGTTTCATTTCCCTTGTAACACAACAATTTGCCAACTCTAACCATTTTTATTGTGTATTAAAGAATGGCATGTCGTCCTTTTTATCCGTTTACAGTTACATTTAATTGTAACGCTACACTTTCAGGAATAAAAGTGACCAGACTGTGCTTTTTTTTTTTTTACTTCTCGCTGATGTGGTACCATTTGCACCTTTAGATTTGCACCCGGCCTTTGGTAGTATACACTCGCTGGCCACTTTATTAGGAACACCACACTGAAACCGGGTATACTTCGCTCTCAGAACAGCCTCAGTTCCTCCCGGCATGGATTCCACAAGCTGCTGAGAAGATAGCTTTGAGATTCTGCTCCATGTTGACGAGACCGAATCACGTAATCGCTGCAGCTTTCTCAACATTCATGCCGCGAATCTCTCGTTCTAACACGCCTCAAAGGTCAATCAATCGACCTTCACTATTCTCAGTGCAGCTTGTGTCTGGTATGGCTTTACAAACATTTTACACAAAATACCAGGTAAAAAAAAAAAAAAAAAAAAGAAAAAACGTGTGCCAGTCTCCACTGAATCAGAATCATTTTATTCACCATATACATTTACATGTGTTAGGACTTTTTCTTGGTGTTTGGTCACAACACGATACGTTCAACACACACTCCTCAGACAACACAACACAATTACCATCCGAATATACAAATATTACTCCTTAAGCGGAAATGTAGGCTCGGCTGTAATTTACATTACAGAGGAGGTAGAAACAGCAGCTGGATGCAGTACAGGGTGCGTTACACGGAGTGGAACTACTGTGATATATAATAAATAATAGCAATGACATACAGTTTATAAAAACATTTAGTGCTGTTGCTCGCAGGGCAGCGCTGTAGTGATTACTGCCTGCTTAGTAACAGAACTCGCCAGTGGAAAGAAGCTGTTTCGATGGCGTGCAGTTTCTTTATCAGGGAGCAGTATGATGGTAGTTTTTGGAAGAGGGAACACCTTAACTTTTTACACCTTAACAGCTTTTTTTTTTTTTTTCCAGAACTATTGTTTACTGAAGATTTTTTTAACCTACATAATCAGCTACAGGCCACAATCCTGAACTGTTTAAAGTTTATATATGTCAAAGAAGATTGCTAAATTTTGTTCAAAAATTAGATTTTTTAAAAAATAATAATAATAATATTAATTTTGGTCAACATCATTAAACCTTTCATGCATAGTACTGACATATTTTATATTTTAGGAAAATATAATATAAGATAAAATTGACTTCCAAATTGTGTATTTAAATTATTATTGTAATTTAAGTAAAAAATTTAACTTTAAATATTTTTGTGCCAGCCTCCACTTAAAAGCGTTAGATTTTTTAAAAAGATTTTTTGAAGATTTTTTAACCTCCTTTAACTGAGTAAATTTTGTACATGTAAGAAATGTTGCTATATTTGATTAAAAAATGATAGTTTCCCTTAACCATTATTGTTAAAAGAAAAAAGACATCAAAAGGTTTCTTTACGCTTTTAAATTTCATTATAATGTCTATAATGTTTTTTTTTCCCTTTTTTCTCATGACATTCCTACACATGGACAAACCATTCATTTTTTTTTAATTAAGTAAAAAAAAAACATCTAAATTGCTGGATCTGCTTATACACAATTTATGCAAGAAAGGTTTAAATATTTTAGATCTGAACGTTAACATTTTTGGTTATAAAGACACTGGAAGGTTTTTTTTTTTACTATATATACTCTATACTATATATTTAGATATTTAGAAAAAGTCATAATTCACATGACAGGCTAAAAATAAACATCTAAAGTATCTCATCATTCTATTATCGATGGAAATGATCGATGGATTTTTACAACAATTTAAAAAAAAAACTTCTCTCGTGTTTAACTTTAGTGTTGTTTTGTAAATAATATAAATGAAAGATATTTTGATTTATTTAGTTGTTATTAAATGTGCAGTAGTCAATTCTTGCATACAGAAACAAATATGAAAAATTCTATAAAAATGATAAAAATAATAGTATAAGCCGTTGTCTCAGAACAAGTGTAGTACATAGCTGGAAAAAAAAAAACAGTTCGGAAAGCTGCTTTCCGGTCCGGAATATTTGTTTGTGTTTGGATTGACCTCTTGTCGATCACCTTATCGACACGCCCCCCAACGCTTCTTTACATCCTTATAAATCATTACGACGAAAAGTTGCATGTTTACAGAGATGTAACACGTCTTTCAAGCTGTTGAAAGTCTGAGTGATGTCATAACAGTCCTTCCTAATGCTAACTCTACGTAGTTGAACCATGAAATTGATGTTTGGAGGCGGAGCTTTGTGTGTATGTGTGGAAAAAGGGGCGGGGTCAGTGAGTAAAAACAAAATCATTCAAATCTTATTCAACTCCACCCATTTAACTATTAGAGACCTTTTTTTTTTAAAACAAAACAAAACATATCTTATGCTGCGTCTCAATTCGCTTACTATCCGTCCTAAATAGTACCCGAGATTAGAATTAGTGCGTCCCAAATCGTGGTATATTGAAATGAGGATGAAAGGTGAACATCCCAAATGGTCTATTATTGCCGGGAGATTTTTGAAGTGTGGACACTTTTCAGCTAATATTACCCACAAGCTGAAGAAAAGCTGAAATGTAGCGAGGAGTTTGTTTACGGTGACAGTGCGCGTAACTAGGCAACAACATTCTCTTCCCTTACATGACATGTTAAGTGGCGGTCACACTAGACTTTCTTCAGAGACACCTGAAGATATGGGCGGCAACCGGATATGACAATATGACATCACTTGCCCAGGCGTTGTTTGTTCATCCACCCATCATTTTATATATGATTTCATGATTTTATATTCTCATTACGCTCAGTTGTATAAAACGGGATGGTGTAACACTGCTTATAATCAGTGCTTCCTCCATCTTGGATTTTCTGAAGAGGTCACGCTGTGAGGTGTCGATCTTCTATTGGTCACACGTCTTCATGTGATACGAATTCGCAGGTCAGAGTTCACCAAACTTGAACTTTGGAACGCAGCGAAATGCGAAACTTCTTCACGTTGAGCTGCGTTTCTGGTCTCCAGCGTTCTCATGCGTATGAATGGAAGTCAGTGGAAGTGAAAAGTCTTGTGTGACCACCGCTTTAGTTAGTATGTCCCATCCATCCATCCATCCATGTTCTGTACTGCTTATCCTGCACAGGGACTCAGGGCACAAGGCGGGGGACAGCCAGGACGGGGTACCAGCCCATCGCACGGCACAATCGCACACACACACACACACACACACACACACACACACACACAGGACAATTTAGACATAGCAATCAGCCTACAACACGTCATTGGACTTGGGGGAGGAAACTAGAGTACCTGGAGGAAACCCCTGAAGCATGGGGAGAACATGCAAACCTCTGGAGGTTCCACTAAGCCACGGTGCCTCCTCTTAGTCTCGCAGTCCCAGTACTTGCATCCTCTTTTGCTACACACTCAAAAGTCTGTACTTTTTCTTCACAGAAAGAGTACATACTCTTTTTCAGTGCATAGTGTAACCAGTAGAAAATAAATAGAGACCCAGAGTTACATAATGCACCTTTAAGCGTTCGTGCGTGTCAGCAGTAATAGAAGAAGATCCGGTTTGTAAACTCCACTTCCGTGTTTTGGAGAAGTCCGTGTGATGACTGAAAGGCCGCTTCACCTCGAGTGCGCCTTCATGTATCCATCCGCAGGGTCACTCAGACTTTTTCCTGCTCGGTTTAACGGCGTTTCTCGGCGTTTCCTGGGTTTCTGGTCATTTCTCTGGGTTATATTCACTCAGCAGACCCTGTGCTCGAGCATCATTGAACTTTAAACCCGTCATTTTGTTGTGAAAGCCTTCCCCGTGGACCTATTTTTCCCGAGGCGATGACAGGCGGTGCTTCGGTCCCTCTTAAACATGGCCACCATGATGGAGTAAACGCTACAACTTTACTATTCTGATTTTTGTTTTTTGGACTTTTTTGCTCTCTTGGTCTCACCCAAACGAGGAATGTTTCATCTCGAAATATCTCACCGAGCATCTGATCCGTGTGAAAGCTTTGGGAAAAGTTTGTTCTCGGATTATCTGCTGAATTAAGTTGGAAAGGAAAGAAGGGGGAAAAAAAAGAATCGCATCGATTCCGTAAGCAATTTTCTCCTCTTTCGGTTGCTCAGAGAGGTGTGTGTGTGTGTGTGTGTGTGTGTGGCAGGTTTGACTGGATGTTTGTGAGTAAACAGGTTTGCTGTTTAGAAGAGGACCTGAGGACGATTTAATCAGCACCAGTGCAAACAAACACAGCTCTTTTTTTTTTTTTTTTTTTTTTTTTTTTTTTTTTACTGCGCCGTGTGAACATTGTAGCAGCACAGGGAAAGTGAGAGAAGTGTAAAGTGTAAAGTGTAAAGTAACAACCTGAACACACACCGCATGACGTCTGGATACATTGTGGCGTTCCAGTAACAGTGTAGAAACACAGAAGTCAGCTTTACACCCGGACCTGAGGCGATTTTCTGATCAAAGTTCAGCACTGCATATGCATGCAAGCGCACTTTAACTGCACACACTGCGCGTTCAAGTGCAGGCCTCCACATACACTGCGTTTAGGAAGAAAACAAACAAACAGAGAATACAGACTTAGACAACATCGTACCGCCTTTAGCATAATATCTACAGCTGGACGCACTACAGTATGCGGTTTGGGACCGTGTTTTAGCTTTCTGCTCGGATGTAGTGCTAATTGCTTCACAAACTACTGATAATGTTGCCACACTGTTTAGTACATTGTGGTTTTGAACGCAGCTGTACTTTGCTTTAGCACATAGAGAGTGGAGTTTATACTCCAAATAAAATAAATGATAAAATAAGGACCGAATATGGGCTCGATTGAGACTAGTCTCTATCTATCTATCTATCTATCTATCTATCTATCTATCTAACTATACTATACTACACACCCTGCTGATGATGTTGACACACTGTTTAGTACATTGTGGTTTTGAACGCAGCTTTAATTTGCTTTAACATGTAGAGTGGAGTTTATACTCCAAATAAAATAAGGACTGACTATAGGCTCGAGTAAGGCTAGTGTATTTATCTATCTATCTATCTATCTATCTATCTATCTATCTATCTATTTGGAGTTTATACTCCAAATAAAATAAGGAATAAATATAGGCTCAAGTAAGACCTGTCTGTCTATCTAACTATACTGTACTACACACCCTACTGATAATGTTGACACACTGTTTAGTAAATTGCAGTTTTACTTTGCTTTAGCACATAGAGAGTGGCGTTTATACTCCAAATAAAATAAATGATAAAATAAGGACTGAATATGGGCTTGAGTAAGACTAGTCTGTCTATCCATCTATCTATCTGTAACTATACTATACTATACTACACACCCTGCTGATGATGTTGACGACACACTGTTTAGTACGTTGTGGTTTTGAACGCAGCTTTAATTTGCTTTAACACATAGAGAGTGGAGTTTATACTCCAAATAAAATAAGAACTGACTATAGGCTCGAGTAAGGCTGTCTGTCTATCTGTCTATCTATCTATCTATCTATCTATCCATCTATCTATCTGTAACTATACTATACTATACTACACACCCTGCTGATGATGTCGACACACTGTTTAGTACATTGTGGTTTTGAACGCAGCTTTAATTTGCTTTAACACATAGAGAGTGGAATTTATACTCCAAATAAAATAAGGACTGACTATAAGCTCGAGTAAGACTAGTCTGTCTATCTATCTATCTATCTATCTGTCTGTCTATCTATCTATCCTATACTATACTACACACCCTACTGATAATGTTGACACACTGATTAGTAAATTGCAGTTTTACTTTAGCATATAGAGAGTGGAGTTTATACTCCAAATAAAATAAATGATAAAGTAAGGGCCGAATATGGGCTCAAGTAAGACGAGTCTGTCTGTCTGTCTGTTTATCTATCTACCTAACTATGTTGTACTGTACTATAAATTGTGGTTTTGAACGCAGCTTTACTTTGCTTTAGCACATAGAGAGTGGAGTTTATACTCCAAATAAAATAAGGAATAAATATAAGCTCAAGTGAGACTAGTCTGTCTATCTATTTACCTATCCATCTTTACTATACTGTACTATACTACAAAAACTACTTATAATGTTGACACACTGGTCTGTCCGTACTACGCTGGACTGTACTACAATCCACTTACAATGTTGACACTACTACATTGTGGTTTACGTTGCTTTAGCGTAAAGAGAGTGGTGTTTGTAGCCTGCTAAAATTAAATAAATAATATAAGGAGTAAATAAATATCGGCTCAAATAAAGCTATAATACCTGTATCTGTATCTGTGTGTATACGTTCTCAGGAATAAAGGCACCGGACTGTACTTTTACTTGTTGCTGGAGTGCAACCATCAGGGGGACATGTTTTATATCTTTGTGTAATATTTTACCCGGAAACTTTAAAAAAATAATTTTATGTGCCTGGATAACTGGACCTTAAAATATCCCTGAACTCAGAATAGGTGTTTGGGAGTTTTTTGTACCTTAGTGTTACAGACACCAATACATCAGTGTGTCTGGAAACATTTTTGTTTAGTTTTAAATTTATAGTTCTTCAACTGCAGGGAAAAGGATTACAATTGAGTGATGACTGATTCTGTACTAGTTTTATGTTGGTCCAGTTAAATGCTCTGTAAAAAGTACTGTATACTCATTCCATCTTGCCCGTGGGAACGGGGTTGATTTACGTCCTGCTCGAAGGAACGGGGTTGGTTTACGTCCTGCCCGAGGGAGCGGGGTTGGTTTACGTCCTGCCCGAGGGAACGGGGTTGATTTACGTCCTGCCCGAGGGAACGGGGTTGATTTACGTCCTGCCCGAGGGAACGGGGTTGATTTACGTCCTGCCCGAGGGAACGGGGTTGATTTACGTCCTGCCCGTGGGAACGGGGTTGATTTACGTCCTGCCCGAGGGAACGGGGTTGATTTACGTCCTGCCCGTGGGAACGGGGTTGATTTACGTCCTGCCCGAGGGAACGGGGTTGATTTACGTCCTGCCCGTGGGAACGGGGTTGATTT
>CM074974.1:29120159-29140986 GCA_037576825.1 Pangasius krempfi | reverse complement strand
TGGTTTACGTCCTGCCCGTGGGAACGGGGTTGGTTTACGTCCTGCCCGTGGGAACGGGGTTGGTTTACGTCCTGCCCGTGGGAACGGGGTTGGTTTACGTCCTGCCCATCGGGAGGGCTGTTGCTCTACAGTAGCAGCTCGTTAGCAGTAAACTTGTCTTGTTGGTATGTTTTTGGCTGAAATGTCACTGCCTCAGACTCAGTTCCGTCTGTTATACGCCGTCAAGGCTTTCTCCATCAGTAAGAGTCAGTAATATCATTTTATCTATCACTCAGATGCATCAGATCTCCCGCAGACGCTTGCTGTCACACATGAGTGTATATTTAACTTCAGTTATTTCGCCACATCTACACATTCGACATGTGAAGTTGAAGTTTTGTTTGCTCTGTCAGAGCACCTAAAGCTTATTAACAACTACTGTAACTGCACTTTTACACTTACAGGCCTGAGAGGCTGCTGGTGCTGCTCTGCAGTGGTGAACTTTAAACATTCATGCAACACTTTGGGCTGAAATCGCAGCACAGCTCCAACAGCGGACAATAACGAGCAGCTCTAGCAGCAAGCTAACCTTAGTGAACTCTAATGCTGATCTCAAAGATTTAACCAAGCACTGGGTCTGTATATTAACTGATCTACAGCCAATACTGCTATAAGCTAATGGAAAAGTAGAAAAGGGGGACTTTACTCTGAGCGGCCATGTGGATTAGCCGTCCCTCTGTAAACAGGGAAGGAACCGGGAGTTAAGAAGACGATCCCAAGTTGATGAGTTGAAATCGCAGGTTGATGAGTGCTTTCTGTGTTTTTTTTTTTGTTTTTTTTACCGGTTGTAGGCGGAGAATCACAAGTTACAACTTCACCTTGTACGCAGCACTACTTAACATCTGATCTTTATTAGGGATTTATCACATGAAAGCTGAAAATGGTCAGAGATGGTACTTTCTGTTGTCCCTGTTCTGATAGGATTTGAAAAAGCCATCAGGAAAGTTTAGAAAAGCGAGCAGGAAAGGTGCAGTTTAGGCTGCGTCTATATTAATCTGGCTAAATTTGAAAATGCTTCTCTTTCTCTTTGTTTTGGCCCTCCATCCACACTGAGACGGCGTTTATGTCCGGCGAAAACGGAGCTTTTTTTGAAAACGCTCTCCTCAAGCGGATACATTTGGAAAAAATTCTAACATTTGAAATTTGAGAGATTCAAAAACAATGATGTAATTTTAGTCAAGTGACAGTCATGTGACCCAGTCAACTCAAAACAAACAAGCCGGTGGTTGATGTTGCACTGCAGTTGTTATGGCTGTTATCCAGTTTGATAGTGTTGTTAAAGATTAATGTCACTTTGTACAGCCTTCAGATTGTATTATTTCAAAGAGGATGGAATGGAGTTTTCAAACAGGAGACAAAGTCAATTTCTACGCATGTGTACAAGCACATGTACGTGTGTATGTATATACGTATAGGGATGTAAGCGTTTTGGAAAATGCCTGTGTAGACGGACAGCGTTTTTAAAATGAAAATGCAGTTTTCAGATCTGTCCGGATTAATGTGGACGTAGAATTAATACCATTTTTGCTAATAGTGTAGCAAATAGTGTCAGTGTAGCAGCAGGTGAAAAGTAACCTCTAGTAACCTCTGTATATAATTGTGGGAAGACCTGAGGCCTGGACTAGCTGCTGAGAAGTGCAGATTGTGTGTGGCTTCTCTAGATGTTATTGAATTGAATCCTGAAAACTTTATTTATTGGCCTTAATGGTCAATGCAGTAGACGAGATGTATGTGTGCAACGCGTGCATACGAAGGCGAATGGAATGAAAACCTTAAAAGAAAAAAGTAAATGAAATTTGTAGGTGCAGAAGTAAAATTGTATTCGTGCTCCATTATTCTCATCCGCCTCGTGTACTGCTGCCTTCAGCCCGATGCAGAATACATAAAAAAAAACCCTCAAGGTTTTCGTTTGACTCACCTTTGTGTGTGTGTGTGTGTGTGTGTGTATTATTTACAAGTGTTTTGAGCAGTATCTCTTTTGTATAAGCCTCTGTATCATAAGCCTCCAGCTGTGTAAAGTCGATTTCGCCCGTTCGGAAAAGCGTCGCAGCTAAATTTGTATCGCAGCACGAGCCCGAGGTGTTCAAGGGGTGTGCGTTGGCCGTGCTGCAGTCAGGGGGCGCTAGAGTCAGCTAGCCAGCTAGCAGAGGCGAGTTTCTCCCCAATCTGAGTATGCCATGGTGGAAATATTACACATCATGGATTCGTCACTCTGATCGAACAGCGGGTGAAAATTCCTGACGTTTTCCTGCGGGTTCTTTTACGTCCTTGCGAAGAAACCGTGAAGAGAAAACGGAAACGCATTCACGACAGCTTTGTGTGACGGGTGTCCGTCTACGAAGACGCTCTGAGGTTCATAACAAAGTGTTTTGGTAAAGTTTTGGACAGGTTTGCGGCGTCTGTGTTTCAGCTCTGAGATCGTTTGTAAAATAAAGGTGTGATGTAGGGCCGCACGATACTGAAGAAAAACGCAATATGCGGTAACTTGTTAAATAATGCGATATGTGGTACTATAATGCTACAAGTGTGTAAAATCAATTTAAATGATATACATTTATATATTTAAAAACTGAAAATGACATAACCACCATAAACGTTTCATGTTCTTTTGAGGAAAAGAAAGCAATCTCTGCATCGCCCTAAAACTTTGAATTTTTCATAACTTTTTGAAGTATTAAAATCATTGCGTTATCGCAAGCCCTTGCAGAATGCATATCCCGATATTTACATTTGCGATATTTCGATAATTTGGATATATTGTGCAGCCCTGATGTGATGTGATGTGATGTGTCTCAGTAGTATATCACGACTGTTAGATTTATTAAGCTGTGCTTTGTTAAAAAAAATTCCTGACTTTACAGTCATATTTGCTTGGGATATGTGGGTTAATATTTGCGGATGGTCTGGATGGTGAGGGTGGTGTGGATGGTGAGGATGGTCTGGGTGTTGTGGATGGTGAGGATTGTGAGGGTGGTGTGGATGGTGTAGATGGTGAGGATGGTCTGGATGGTGAGGGTGGGGTGATGCAGGTGGTGAGGGTGGTGCGGATGGTGAGGGTGGTGCGGATGGTGCGGGTGGTGAGGGTGGTGAGGGTGTTGTGGATGGTGAGGATTGTGAGGGTGGTGAGGGTGGTGAGGGTGGTGAGGATGGTGAGGGTGGTGAGGATGGTGAGGGTGGTGTGGAAGGTGTAGATGGTGAGGATGGTGCGGGTGGTGAGGATGGTGAGGATTGTGAGGATGGTGAGGGTGGTGAGGATGGTGAGGGTGGTGAGGGTGGTGCGGGTGGTGCGGGTGGTGCGGGTGGTGCGGATGGTGAGGGTGGTGCGGGTGGTGCGGATGGTGTGGACCCGCTGGTCATTAGCAGGTAATGTGAATCAGGTGCGTTAAATGAGCGAGAGTGTTAAAAGTGCAGTGCTGTCACTGTGAGACTCGCGCTCCAGCTCTGAGGTTTGCTGACTTCTACTGCTTTTCTCCACTTTTTTTTTCTCTTTTCATTTCTTTATTTTTATCTCCATAGCACTAACGCGATAAGTTCTCGGCTGTTCCCGAGCTACGTGAATCACACGCCCCTTACGATTCGAGTGACGGTTTTCTCAAACGAGTTAAAGCAACGAATCCAGCTCGATTGGCTCGGACGATTCCTGTGGTGCGTGCGCTCCACCGGTTCTGTGTCCGGTCATAACGAAGAAAGCGAAATCGTGAGCGTTTGGGAGTGTGTCGGTAGGATACGTGGTTTTCAGAAGGTGTTTGGAAGTGCAAGGCTGGTGATGTGACGACGTAATATCAATATCGTGATCAATTAGCCTATAGATCTATACTCTTCTGAGACGCATCATTTATTCTTTTATTAAATGTTATTTATATGATTTTTTTTTTTTTTTTTTACAAACCGGATGCAGCTGTGTTGATGTTTAAAAAAAAAAAAATAAATAAAAAAATAATTTTTTATTTATATTTAGTTTAATCTTTAAAATTGTAAAAAAAAAAAAAAATTAAACTTTGAATGTTAAATATTTTGTATTTATTTTAAGTAGTAAATATGAAAAAACGATGATTTTTTTAGACCTTAGATAATCGCAAAAAGCTTTTATTTATTTATTTATTTATTTATTTATTTATTTTAAACGCAGCACGACTGTGTTGCTAGCGGTTTGTTAGCGAGCCTCTATACGATGATCTTATCGTGCATCAGATGTCACTTTCCTGATCAATCATGCCACAATACGCTTTTCTGAGACAGCCATGGTATCGTGATATCGATTTATTATTTCATTATTACAAACTTGCCGGAAGCAGCTGATGTGCTGCTAAAAGTTTTGTACTTAATCTTTAAAAATAGTTCAACTGATTTTGTTTTCATAAATCATATCATATTTTTAATATAAAAAACATGTTTATTCTACTTTTGTTTGTTGGTAAACAGCGCGCATTTCAGTCGCTGAAATGACTTTGAGGATCGTGATGCGATACTTTTGGCATATCGCTCCCACACCAGCAGATTTGATGCATGTGGTAGGTTCGATCCCGAGTTCCTTCTCCGTTGATTTGTATTTGTAAAGCACCTGTTCATTATTTGTCCATCTTTTCGAATGCTGCTATGATGTCATAGCGCTCTTAGTCACATGAACAGCATCATCTAAACGCTTTACTGTTGTATTTTCGTCATGTCTGTGAGTTAAATCGACCACTCAGCAAAATGATGTCGTGGTGTTTTTTTTTTTTTTTTTTTTTTTTTAAAAGAACGGTTTACCTTCAGGAAGCCTGAACTCTGACAGACATTACAGCGAGCCCCTGGGTGTATTTGGGTCATGTTCAGCCTTCTCTGTTGGCGGTAAACGAAGGTGGTAGCGCTTGTTGTGACCGTGTTGCACGTAGGTAAACATGTCCTAGCTCTCCAAACCAGGAAGTAGAGCTTGATTTACCGCATGCAGCAAACAGAGTTTTATAACGCATAACATGTTTATTATTAAATTGGCACGACGCTGAACTGACAGTGAATACGAGCGTAAGCCGAAGCAACAGCTGATGCGTACTGTCGTGATGCGTATAAATCATGTGTCATGTGGGAGTAAACAGTACATTCATTCTCTTCAGGAAGAAATACAGCAGTGTCAGATTTATGTGTTCATGCTTCTATAAAAGTCATGTTGCTTATGTAATCAGGGATGAGTACTATTCCAAAACCTTGCTTTTTGTTTTTTTTAACCTCCTGCAAAGGAAACCACCATCACTGATCACCACCTGTCCCGAGGTGTACAGCGGTTTCCGCTTCAAGACCATTTACAGTTTTGTATTATATTATGTTTTTTTTGTCTGTTTTTTTAAATCGTTTAAATCGTTTTTTTAAATCATTAAAGTCTTTATGAAGCTAAGAAACTATTACACTAAAGATGAAACAAACTCTGAAATAGAGTTACAGGCTGCGTTTGACTAAAAGTCGTAACTCGTAATTCTGAAGAAAACGCCCCCTTTTCGGAATTTCTACTCGGAAAATTGGAACGGTCTTCGCTATCCCGAGTTAAGCAAGTGACGTTTCTTATATATATATATATACACATCAAAAATATTCGTTACCGTTAGCAGGCTAGCTTGGTCCTAACAAAAGATGAACATGGAGGCGTCCATTTTTCTTTTTTTTTTTTTGTTGTTCATACATTTTAGCTCGAAAATGACGTTGAACACCATGCGGCAGGTTGGAAGCGCTGTTTCTGTTGTTTCTCTTTTTAAAATAAGAACGCAAATTAAAACCAAGCTAGCCAAGTTAAAGAGAAAAAAAAAACGCTTTCGTATGCAGGACTGCTGATGAGGTGGAAATGAGTCGGTGCCATTACAGAATCGATCATTCCTTCAGCTTGGATGCGCTGTTTACCCTGCTCAGGCTCACGGCGGATCCGGAGCCTATCCCGCAAACACTCTGGGCTGGAGATATTTCCTGGAGTGAACGCCAGTCCATCACAACGTACACACACTTTCACCACTGGGGCAATTTATCACAGCCAATCCACTTCCAGGCATGTGTTTAATTCAATTCAATTCAGTTTTATTTGTATAGCGCTTTACAGAAATAAATACATCCAGGATATAAATTTGTAAATGTAAAGAATTTATTCCTGATGAGTGAGCCAGAGGGAACGGTGATGAGGAACAACTCCCTGAAACGATATGAGAGAGAAACCTTGAGAGGAACCAGACTCAAAAGGGAGCACATCCTCATCCGTGTGACACCGGCTAGTGCGATTAGAAATCATTCCCTTCTGTAAGTGTGTACTACATGGACAAGATAGTTAGGAGAAGAGATCCAGGAGGAAACCCACACGGACATGAGACATGGAAATGTGAAATCCCACAGAATTCTGGAGGTTTTTCTGAAACACAAATTACTATATGTAATGCAGTATAGTGTACTGGCCACGCCTCTCTTACTGAGTCTGACAGCTACACATAGGCCACGCCTCCTTCACTGTGACCGATGTTTTGATTAGAATCTGAATCTGTACACCCCTGATTTCCATGGAAACGCCTGGCCTCATTACGCCGTAATTGTGTGTGTGTGTGTGTGTGTGTGTGTGTGTGTGTGTGTGTGTGTGTGTGTGTGTGTGGAAAGAACTGTGTGTACAGTGTGCATTCTCGATACAGCAGTCCATCAGATCATCCAGAGTGCAGCGTTGCGTAGAAGAGCACGTTAGGTTTGTACAAAGTCAAGATGGTAACTGATGAGGGTACAAATCATTACACGGAAGCCCCAGTGTGTGTCGTACTCGCCCGGATGCTAACTACTCCTAACTAGCTACACACACTCACCAGAGGCACCACTGTATTCCTATACGTATCTGTACAGTAGTTACATCTTAGAAGCACTAATTAAATAACGCACTAATCAGTGAGGAAATTGGTTGGTTGATTAATATGTTACCTGCTAGGCTTCGTATTAACTATTAGCTGATTAGCTGATTAGCAGTGCAAGCTAACTGTACTAGCTACACGCACTCTCCAGAGGCACCGGTGATCTCCGCTACTTCCGCTACTATGACAGGATAAGATGAAACAACGGTTTTATAATTTTTTGCACGTGAAGCAGCACATGGAAATGAATTGCAGGTAGGAACTAAAGTGCCGAGATGGGAATTGGGGAAGGGGGGGAGGGGGGCGATGGACAAAGTCGCACAAAGCACAGTGAATCGTTCCGAGGAATCGTTCGAGCGATTTGTCGCTTTATCGTGTCATAGCTAATTTGCGTAATTTCATTGCATAAAAATTGTTGCTTGCTAGTGAGCGCAGGTGTAATAAGCATAGCTAGTCCGTGAATCCCTGTAGCTGTAGTCTTTATCCTGTCCTGATAAAATCTCGTTATCGCTGACGAAATATGTTTGCGCCAAAATGGCAGCAAGTCTTTGCCTAACGTTTCAGCTACGAGCTGCGGTGTCGTCACACATGGAAGACGCTGTTTGAGTCTTGCTAGCCTCTTTGTTTTTTCACTCAGCTTCTGACTCCATTACGTTTTTGTGCTGTGTTTTACTGTTTTTTTTTAACCTTGTTTTCGTTATTCTGGAAATATTGCCTAGCATCTGTTCAAGTGAATCAATATGTAAAACTAGCAAAAATAGTCTCCACTAGCTAACATCGGGACAGTGTCTTTAGTTTGTGTGTGCAGTGCAGCAGGTATAAATAAAGAAAATAAAATAAATAAAAATAAAATAAGAGTACCGTGTGCCACAGCATTGAGCTGCTTTGTGCCACTGAGAAATGTATAAACCGATTGGAGCGTTTTTATTTAACGTTTAAAAACCAAACACAGCAAATGAAAATAGTTCTTTTGTGAAAATCAGTAGGGAGTTGAATTTTTTTTCTTCAGGTTTTTGATGAGTGCACAGAACAAAAAAAAAAAAAGAGTGAGCATTAAATCAAGTCTGCTTGTCCCGGGCGCTCGAGCTAGCGGTTTGTGCGCCCGTGGATGGCTTAAACCAAATCTAGTTTGTAGTTAAGTACAACACAAGCCATTTTATTCATGTATATGCAGTGTTTTTGCTTGTGATGCATCAGAAGATAACGACGCCTCTGAAGAAGCACTGTGTGGTTTAGCCTTAATATAGGGTTGTTGTCCTGATTTAATTCAAGTTACTTCTGTACCAACACACAAGACGTCGTCCTTCACAAGTCCTTTTTCTTACAGATTTATGATCGCAGGTTTAGCCCCGCATTTACTGTTTCAGGTTCATTTTAGTTTATTCACACGCTCTCATAATTGCTCTAGTCAGGGTGAATCCAAAATGGCTTCCTCTTTGCGCCCCACTTAGGGGTTATAACGTTGGAGGAGTTTCTCGGTTGGTGACTTCAGGCATAAGTAGTAAAATGCTACTCAAAATAAAGATTTTGAAATGAAACGGAGCTTTTGATTCCTTTACGCAGTTCTGCAAGACAGTGAGTTTGTTTAAAAAAAAAAGCAGAACGTGCCCCCAAATGCAGGCGTGCCAATACTTTTTTAGCGGAAATAAAGAGGAGTAAACGTTCACTTAAACATAGCCAAGGGTGCCAATACTTTTCTCTTTAGGGAAGATACAACTCTTATGTACCAGATGATGTAAAAAAAAAAAAGTCACTACACCTTGTATTAGGGCACTAGGTAGGGCATTCAGCTCCATATTATTTTACACCCTATGTAGGGTGCAAACAAAGTGAACAGGGAGGCAGTTGGTACTTGCCCTAACTGAAAGATGGAGAAAAAATGTAAAATCACGCTCTGTAGAGATCACAAAACATCAACGTGTGTAAATCAATTAAAAAAAACCCCAAAACTGTGATGTTGCTTTTTAGATTCTCCCAAAATGTTTATCAGATAGATAAAAATACATACACTATGTATTTAAGAATTTTTCCACCAGAAAGGTTAATCAGGATAATTGTGTTCAGCCTATCAGCGGTCTGCGCTATTTTTAGCTCCGCCCACACGCCGATGTTGCGTTACAGTAACTCGTTACCCGTCACGCTGATGGACAAGATCATAAATATTCCATCGTAGTCTGTTTTTATCCGATGTTTTTCATTTCAGTTGAACAGTTGAGACCATGTTACGTTGTATATGATATGTCGTCATTTGCCGCCGTGATTAGCAGCGTTCCGGCTGCTACATTGATCATTGTTTATGTTCTGAGATACACGAGTGACAGCAAACAGCTAACGACATATTCCTGATTAACGTAAGCAGTAAATATCTAGCTACGTTTTTCACGCTTGACTAGCTAGCTAGTTCGCCTAAGTGAACGCAGCACCAGTTAACTAGATAGCTAGCGTTAACTAGGGCACACGATAAAAATGGTCACTTTATAGTACTTTTAATGTGTATATAAGTTAGCTCACATCTGATTCTATCTATTTTGGCTATTATAATTAAAGTCACGGCGGACGTCAAATCTGTCTCATTTCTTTCCACTTCCTGCATGTTAGAATTTCTACTTATTACAGCTTTTAACGCAGCAGGTGAAATTAGCTCGCATCCGAAAAGCTCGTCTCAGCCAGAGCACGTCCGGCGAGGATGGAAATGTTGTCAATGGAAATGTAACCGAATGGTTACTTGCACGTTGGCTTGCTTTGTGGTGGAAATGGAGGATCATGGGAAATTTCCCTCGCTGAGATGCACCATTTGGTGGAAAAGCACTACAACAGACAGGCATGGATGAAGGAGCTTAACAGAATGGTTTCTGAGGTGAGGAGCAGGACGTCTGCAGAAACGGGAAATGGGGAAAAGCACCCCGGGTTTGGAAATCCTCACTGCTGTGCCTGTGCATTCAAATGACAGGAGAGCGATCGTTTTATTGAGTGTGTTCAAAACAATTAACCAAGCGACCGTCGTTATTCTGTCCTCCTGTAATTTTCAGCGTCGGAGCACCAATCTCAACCTTTCAGCGACTCGTGTTCTCTTTCATCACGAGGATCAACAAAGCCGTAGATTTAATTTCCGACCTGGTATGAAGCATGGAATGTTAAGTCACTTAGCTCTGCCTTAAACTAAGCCAAGCTCCCCTCTTTATTTATCCATCGCTTGACCTTTTTAGCTGGGAATTATACCTAGAGAACCGCTGACCTTGTGCTTTTGGCGCACACACACACTCCTGCGGCAACCGAGGTTTGGCTCTTAGCTTTACCACGGCAGTTTACACAGGCCAGGGTTCACTGAGCCCGCCATAAAACAAATCCCAGATCACACCACGGACGACTCGCTCACTCAAACATAAACAGTCGAATGGGTTTGGAGAAATCCAAGTATCTCAGACAGCGCGGTCTTGGGTTTTTTTTTTTTTAACCCTGTAATATTCGTTTGTCACGTTACACACGGCACGTGTTCAGGGCGTAAAAACACGCTGTTTATTTCTAAATCGAACACGTTCGCTTCGGATTCCAGATATTTATTGCATCAATGAGCGTCTCGCTAGACATCGTCCTCGTTCAGTAGCCATTCCAAGCCCGTCTTGTTCTTCGATTTTTCTTTTTCATGCGCTATAAGTATGGAATAAACCTATGGGCAGGTGAAGGGGTGCCAAAAATATTGTCACAGTTCTCCAAGCCATTTCTACATGATGTGTATCATCAGTAGGTTTACTCACAAACTGCCTTAGTGCATTATTACTGCATTCCAAAAGAACCCAAAACACTGTTCATTTCTATTAATAATGTCTACATTAATAAACAAAATAATTGTTTTATTTTCTATATTTAAAAAAAAAAATCTTTGTAAAAATATGTTTAAAAAATTACTGAAGAGGAGAAAGAAAAATAAGGCTATAAAAATCTCGACATTTCACCGTTTTAACAATTTAAGTACAAAATTTTATCATCAAATCATTTTTTACATTTAAAATAACGAAAATTTACTTAAGTACATAAACAAACAAATAATTTAAAAATAATCACTTTATCTGCAAAATGTAAGAGAAGGACGATGTATCAGTGTGTTGATATTATCATCATATCATATCCCTCATCCTCAAGACAAAAACCACTCAGCGTTGTGCTGTAGCAGGAAAATAATCAATGCCGGGTGGCGCGATGAAGCGGAGCAACTGTTGATGATTGTCCTGTACAGGCACGTCCTGAAGTGTTTAACCCCGCTTTAAACCACAGCTCGTTCACAGGGACGCGCGTACTCGTTGCTATGGTGACGTTTTCTGTAAGATGATGTTTATGTAACATTTGTGGAAGGAGTCTCCAGTGCCAGTCAGCTGCAAGCTGAAGTTTTCCGACGTCTTCAGGACAGAGCACTTTACGCTTCTTCTTTGCGGTTTCTCGGTAACATGACGCTGTGTTTTTAGAGGTTTATAGCTTCCATAACGTCCGTAAGACCAGGAACTAACTCGTCTTCCAGACTTTAAATGTAACTATAAATGGTTAAAAAGCTTGTTGTTTCATTCACAAGTAATTAAACATTGGCAAATTGCTGTGGTAGAAAAGGGAATAAAACACTTCATTGGAAAATAAAACGCTTTTGGATGGTAAGAGTAACTCAGCTTCGTCGCTGGTTATTTTCCTATAACTGCACAACACACAGTGGTTTAATACACACAACACACAACAGCCAGAGCTTTAAATAAATTGGTGGAAAGCTTTGTTTTTGTTTTTTTTGAATATATTGATCATTCCTGCTGTGTAACAATGCTCGCTATGAGTACTCCGTTCTACACACTAAACCCTGGGATAAATCCTGAACGTTAGGGTTGATGTGTGTTTGTGATCTTCTCCCGAGTCAGAAATCAGAGCAAGTTCGTGTTAAGAGTGCTTGATGTTTGTATGTGAAGATATCGATGAACTGTAAAGCAGCACGTCACCTCCTGTTTCACCGCATCGGGCAAACCAAGTGGCGAACGACTCCCAGGGTCCGACTCGTGGGTTAGTTCGGGACAGACTGACTTTAAACTTCGACCCTGTGTTTAGCCGGCTTTCAGCACAGGTGGTGGTGTCATGATTAGCCTCAGGAGAGGATGGATCATTAATTCATTAGCTAGCCCAGCAAAGCTGTAGTGGGATTGCCTGGAAACGGTATCTAACGTAATCCAGCAATAAAGATCGACTAGCTAGTTAGCGACTGTTGAGAAAGAATCACGCACTGTTCTTCCGCAGGAGAAAACGACTCGACAGTTCACGATAAAACATCAGCAAGTCTTCGGCTATGTAGACCCTTTCTAAAAAAAAATAAATAAATAAATAATTCATAGCTGACTTTCGACATTAAACAATGAAGCACTAGAAAAGAACCGTATTCGACTACTCGCTTGATTTAATGACTGGAATTTCCACATTAACATTCGGATGTAGTTGTTCAGTTGTTGGGTTTTGTCTCAGGCCAGGAACAGTCTTAATTTTTAAAAATTTAATGTGTAGTGATTTTTTTTTTTTTTTTTAAAAAGACAAAACGCAACAAAACACTCGGATTGCTCCAGCAAAACACAGAAGTTGGATACTACGTTAACAACTCCAGGATCTCTAGCAACCATGTGTAGCGTTGTTTCATGATGCACATCGGATCATAAACGGCCGAATACTCAATACCGCGTCAAACAGCTAGCTAGCTAGTTCACGCCGTTTGCAAATTCCCCATCCTTCTTAGCTATGAACCATCCTGCAAACGTTTTACACAGCATTCGACTTAAACAGCATATACAGCACACGTATACGTATTATTATTAAAAAAAAAAAAAAAAAAAAAAAAGCAGTGTTCTGCTAAGTGCAGAGTAATTGTTCGCATCTTCTAAAGCTTTTCAGCGTCTCTCGTGTGTAAACCAGCCAAAGTAATGACTTTCGGTAAAATTCATAAAAGATTTTTAGTTTTTTCTCATATTCTTGTTCAGTGACAATCGATAATTTATTGTTAATCTATTGTATTTATTGTAAAAATACTAGCTAGTCATATCCTTACATTTAAAAAGTGTGACAAGAATGCTATCTCTGTTTGTAATCCGTACACGTTAAGGAAATTACCCGTCGTGCCGATTCTCTGGAGATTATTCCTTTGTTTTTCCTGGCGTATTAAACGGACCTATATGTACCTTGTTCGATTGGACAGATCGGATATTTCACTCAGATTCTTGTGTACTGATCTGTTTAACGTGATGTCACCGTACGACCACGCCCTCATATTTATGACCGAAAGGTTGTGGAGTTACTGACACTGGTATCAATATGCCTTCAGTGTGATGCGCTGCGGGATGCGACAATAACCGGCGAAAAATATTCGAGTTTACGCGATCAGGAATTACGCTGTGATTGCTGGAGGCGGTTTTTAGCGAGAGTGTTGGAACTAATTCTGGTATCTGGTAGGTTGGCTGGCTAGTTACATCGGCTATGTCTGATGGCGTTAGCTGTTGCTTTATCTGTGAGTTTTCCGAATAATAAATATCTTCTTGTACATAGCTGCCAGGGCTACACGGTTTAGCTCGCAAGTCATTTTATTCACCTGACCAGATATGACATAAAGTGTAGGGTCTAAGTGCCGCAGCTTTGTTTCGCCAAACCATCCAGTAGACTCTCGTCGGTGTATGGGGATGGACTGTGGATAAAATGCGTGTAAATGTCTGAATGTTAGATTTGGCGATGTCTATTTTGACTTCGGATCTGTATATATTTTTCCTGGGGTTTGATACGGAGCAAAAGCAACCATCAATGTGTGTTTGTTATTTATTTATTTATTTATTTATTTATTATTATTTTTATTTGGCAGTATTGCTTCTTGGTTCTTATTTTGTCCGCCTTTGCTTTCGTGCTAATGGTCGTACGCTACATTCGACATAATTTCCTACAAGTGACTAGGAAGAACGGGGGAGGAAAAAAAAAAAAATTCCCCTCAATGATAGAACTCCTACTTGGGAACTCGGGATGGTCTCCCCAGCACCGAGTTCAGCAAGTGACGTCAAATCAAAATGGCCGCCCACGGCGTCAGCCGTAAACAAAGCAGCGCTTCTTTACTTTTAAATGAGTTATGCTGATATGCAGTTACTACGTGTAGATGCAGTAGATCACCACAGTTAGCTGGCTAGTTTCTTGCTAACAAAAGACAACCGTGGAGGCTGATTCTGAGGTCATTCGAATGCAGCGATAAAAAATATGGTGGGAAACATGGCGGCTATAAGAAGAAGACTGAAATTGGTCAATGTGTGATTGGTGTTAACGTAACGGCCAGCTTGTGTGCTGCGTGTCAACCTAGCTGCTGCTGTACTTCCTGTTGGGACTGAAGTGGCTTTTCACACTTCACACGTCCCACATTAAGGACCGCTTCCTGCCACATTTAATACGCTGTGAAACATAAAGACGCTGTGAGGATATTAGAGACCGAATTAAAGAAAGGACGTCTAAGTGCACAAACCCGGAGAATATATAAAAACAGTTTAAACGTGTTCTGCGTGTACAGGAAGAGACTCTGTGCTGTTTCTTCCCCCCAGGATAGGAGTCACACAAATTAAAGGTGTTGATCATTTTGAAACCCGAGTTTTGAAAAAATGCACAGGAACATGCTTAAAGTTAAAGATACGCCACAAACCTGTTTATTCATTTCACGTATTAATCTGAACTCATTTTCAGGAAGGGTGCCAATACTTCTGGAAGGCACGGTCATTGTGGCATCTTCTCCGGGAGCCCAAAACCGAACAGAAATGTGTGCAAGATGATTTTATTAAGTGTAAGGAGATATAAAATGCCTTTATTTTGATAAATTAGTCACATTCGAGTGCTTTTGTGATGAAAATGACCAGTATTTATTACAGAGGCAATAAAAACAGAGAGCAGAGGATTCTGGGATACATGAATTTTATTTCTCAGATTAAACAGCTGTTTGCAGTGGGTGAGCATCGAGGGTCAACCTGATGGCGTGCGTGCGTGTGCTTGTGTGTATGTGTGCACGTGTGTGTGCGTGCATGTACTTGTGTGTATGTGCAAGCGTGTGTGTGTGTGTGCACATGTGGGTGTGTTTTCTTCTGTGTGCGATTGTGTGTGTGCTTGTGTGCGCGTGTGTGAGATTGTGTTCGTGTGCGCGCATGTGTGGTGGTGGTGTTTTTTTTTTTTTTTTCTTTTTTTTCTCTTCCTCCCTCCCCCTGGTCGGCACCAGCTCAGATAAGTGGCGCAGGAAGAGCCAGGGCTGAATGACTCACCCCCCAACCCTCCTCTGTCCTGATTGGTTAGAAACTTACAAACAGCTCCAGTGAGGAGGGGCAGAGAGAGAGAGAGAGCGACTGAGACAGCGTGATAGACACAGACAGAGACACACAAACACGGAGAGGGAAGGAGAGAGTGATGGAGAGAGAGAGAGATGTGTATGTTTGTCTCTCTGTGTGAGAGAGAGACAGTGTGTGAGAGAGACATAAGAGAGAGAGACAGACACATGCAGGGGGGAGAGAGAGAGAAAACAAGATGGAGAAAGACACACAGGGAGAGAGAGACGTGTATAGAAAAAGAGGAAAAGAGAGACAGAAAGACAGACACACGGGGAGAGAATGAGAGAGAGCAAGATGGAGAAAGACAGACACGGAGAGAGACCCATACGGGGGAGAGAGAGATGGAAGAGAGACCCATACGGGGGAGAGAGAGATGGGAGAGAGACCCATACGGGGGAGAGGGAGATGGAAGAGAGACACATACGGGGGAGAGAGAGATGGAAGAGAGACACATACGGGGGAGAGAGAGATGGGAGAGAGACACATACGGGGGAGAGAGAGATGGGAGAGAGACACAT
The DNA here is from genome assembly GCA_037576825.1 of Pangasius krempfi. Taxonomy (NCBI): domain Eukaryota; kingdom Metazoa; phylum Chordata; class Actinopteri; order Siluriformes; family Pangasiidae; genus Pangasius; species Pangasius krempfi. Next base: position 29,125,239 of record CM074974.1, on the reverse strand, counting down.
ACGGGGGAGAGAGAGATGGAAGAGAGACACATACGGGGGAGATGGAAGAGAGACGGACGGACGGACAGGCAGGCAGAGTGAGAGAGATGGACAGAGTCAGAGATACAGAAAGAACGACAGCAGGCTCTCTGCAGTATATGAGCTCATCATTGTGATCAAAATCCTGAACAATATTTCGAGTAGTTTGGAGTTTTTTTTATTTAATTTAATTTTTGTAATTTAGATTTTTGCTCTAGATTGAATCTTTTCTTACTATTTTATGTCTGGAGTTAGATGAAGGCTGAGAGGTATGGGAAGGAAAAACACACACACACACACGGTCAGCCTGTGGAGTGATAGCTAGCTGTGTGTGTGTGTGTGTGTGTGTGTGTGTGTGTGTGTGTGTTATAACCCAGAGACAGCTCTGCAGTAGAACTACCTTCATCACTAATAATAATAATCATAATAATAATCTCAGTGTGAGGTTCACTGCAGGACGCTGGCCTTCTCCTGAATAAAATCTAAATTAATTTGAGTAGGGTTCTGTGGAGAGCTAAAGCTCAGTGCTGAGGACACACACACACACACACACACACACACACACACACACACACACACACACACACACACACAGAGTACAGATCTGTTCTTATCGTCATCAGTGAGGAGTCACCCACACTTTTCTTGTCCTCTCTGTCTTCTCTCTGCGCTCCGCTTGTGTATTACAGAACGTGTGTGTGTGTGTGTGTGTGTGTGTGTGTGTGATACGATACGACATGATACGATGGAGATATTGTGATGAAATCACATCACGAGAACTTCTCGGAACGCATTACGGTATCGCGCATCACATTTTCCCTCTTCGATCTTCCTGATTGAAATTAATGTTGTTCTTTCTGCGCTTTGTTAGCGAGATTAGCAAAACCGCAAGTCTTGGGACAGTCAGGTGCAAAAGTGTACACCCCCTCACGCCCTACGGAAAAAAGAAACGTTTATGGGTTGGGGGGAAAAAAGAAAGATGATGAACCTGTGTTTAACAAAACTGTACAAAAAAAAAAAAAAAAACTTTTATAATGATAAGTTACAGTTCAATTGTTGGTGTGTTCTAACAAAAAAAAAGATTCGGATTGAGCTGATTTGGTGTTTAAAAATTGTACAGAATTAAAATAAATAAGTGTGTGTGTGTGTGTGTGTATGTATATGTGTTTGTAAATAATTACATTTTATAGACTTTAAAATAGAACGATTGAACCCAGATGTTTTTAGATACAGCTGATTTGATAGTAAAATTTTGCGCTATTTATTTATTTATTAATTACAGATTTTATTACGTTGAGCATTTCAGTGTTTTTGAGTAATTGAATAATGTAACTAATATGTGATTAATATTGTAGTTTAATTGTAGTTTAAGTTTAGTTTTGTTAGTACTGCAGGGTGTCCCCTGAGCCCAGCATCATAGTGTTAATGTATATTTGTGTACTTTTTCTCCTGTCATCAGTAATTCTGTGTTTGTTGATTAGATTTGAGCTCTAAGTTTAAGTTTTGGGTAAAATGGTGGAAATGTAGAGCAAGTTCTGGAAATGAAAGCTTTTGTTTTGCCTTTTTTTTATTTTCCTCCCATGATGCTGGCCTTAAGGGACACCCTGTAGTAGTACTGAACTCTTGATTTTCTTGATTTTATCCCAAGAAAACTGTGCACTTATCTGTGTGTGTGTGTGTGTGTGTGTGTGTGTGTGTGTGTGTGTGTACAAAGCACATCAGTGTTGTGAAATATGGAGATATTTTGTTCCATCTTGCGCAGTTCTTATCGTAACGCCGTCTTTGATCTCTTCCTCTCGCAGAATGTCATCAGAGGATAAGAGTGTGAATCCCTCTGAGCAAGGACCTTCTCCTCCGCAGAGCAGTCCCGGGGTCACGCCCTCCGGGAGCCCCGCCCCCGCGGACAGGCGCGTCAGAGGTCGGCACCGCACGGACTCCATAACCTCCGCCCCCACATCCAGGCCCGCACGCAAGTACGTCCTTCAGACGCGAAGATGCCGCTGGGGTGCCTTTACTTTTACACTCGCCGAGCTTATTGAAATCTGATTGAGTGTAAATATTGTTGAGGATGTGCTGACGATGAGCTTCGTTACGAGAGCGTGTGTCTGTCGGATCACGTGAGCGTGTAGAGCTGCAGCTATGGAGAGCTTATCGGAGTATTTTGTGAAGTGCTGGGAATCCTCTGTCCTGATTGGTTAGGATCTTACACACAGCTCTAGTGAGGGGCGGGGCTGAGCGGGACAGCGAGGGAGAGGCAGTGCGAGGCGAAAGTTACTGTGGTGTTGAACAATAAAAAGTCGGTTATTTGGTCTGTCGATTTGTGAACGCTCGCTGTGTGACGTAGAACGACGTGAACTCGGTGTCTTTTAGCCACGTACAAAAGCTACGTGCACGTCGGACAATTTCAAACGTCCACCTGCACACGTACACAGGACCGGAGAAAAGCCGACTAAATCATTTATATTTTATCCTTTATAACGAGCAATAATGTTATAGCGCTCGCTCGCTCTCTCTCTCTCTCTCTCTCTGTGTGTGTGTGTGTGTGTGTGTGTGTGTGTGTGTGTGTGTGTGTGTGTGTACACAGTGACGTGTATATATTTACCCTGATTAGACCGTACTCGTGCACAATTACGATGTTTAAAACATGCAGCGTTTATTGCGAACACGTTGTGGCGTTGTGAATGTGTTGTCCGGTTGTGTAGCAGCGGGGTTGTCGCTATCGGAGTAACGTGCGTAGCTAACCTGGATAAGTTGTGTACGTGTTTCTACTCCCATGTTATCGAGTGAGCAACTTGAGACACTTTGTCACGATGCGTTGTTGCAGGGTCTGATCACAGAGCTGGCACTTTATAGTGTGTGTGTGTGTGTGTGTGTGTGTGTGTGTGTGTGTTGGGGGGTGGGGGGGCAGTTTTCTGCTTTCTCCCACCTTCTCATTATAGCACTGGGTTTGTGAGAGGAGAGGCAGATGTGTGTGTCAGGCGTGATGGATAACCTCAGATAACTTTCCATGGAGACTGTGTGCATGCGTACACCTGTGTGCCTTTCCCTCTGTGTGTGTGTGTGTGTGTGTGTGTGTGTGTGTGTGTGTGTGTGTGTGTGTGTGTGATCCAGTAAGACGGTAAGAGAAATGCGCTCTGGAGGGGACAGCCGAGTGTGCCGAGGTGCATTAGCATGGAAGAAGAGCTTCCTGAGATGCCACTCTGAAATGGAGGAGGCTGAGAAATATATAAATATATAAAGATATATACGGCGCATCTCTGCACACAGCTTGAAGGCATTTGGTGGAGAGGAAAAAAAAAAAATATATATATATATATATATTTTGGAATAAGGCTTCAATGTTCATTAGTTACATAGGTCTATTTACAGGCAAGATGGGAAATTCCTATAAAAAATATACAAATTTAATAAAAAAAAAAAAAAGAGGTGCCATAAAAGTCATGTTTTCGATTCTGTTGAAGAAGCAAAGGCTTCGCAAAACAGTTTGTAGTGGTAAAATAATACGAATAGAAAATTTTAAAAAATAAATAAATAAAAAAAATCTATTAAAAGTCGGTGCAGATGTATTGCGTGAACATAAACCACTATAAAAACTATATAAGAATTTTATATTTATATTTTTAGATTTATTACATCTTGGACCTTTCTTATATCCTTTCTGAGCTTTTAACTTAAACCTTTTTTGTTTTTTTTACTGTTATTTTTTTATTATTGTAATTTGATTAGACTTTTTTTTGCACTCATAGAAAAATGTACAGCCCTTAAAATTGTTTGTAGAGCCCTTAATTATCCCAGCAGCCATGAAGAAGCATTTTTTTGGTGAGCATGCGCTTATTTTTGAGTTCTGAAGGTTTCGAGTGAGCGGGCGAACAGGCGAACAGCGATAAGAACTCGGTAATAAATATAATAATTATGCTTTCCACACGCATGAACCCGGTCTGGGGCTCTGAAGCTCCTTTCAGTCCCTGACACATCCGCCTTTTAGGATCGGCCGATATGTGAAAAATATCATACCGTGATACTTTCAAAACTTTGAAAAGAATGTGTATCATGACGTATAGTTACAAAAACAACAAAAATGAATTATTTAACTCTGAAAAGCACTGAAATATAAAAAGAAAAAATCTGTAAATAAAAATTTTTAAAGCAAAAAAAAAATGTTTAGTTTGTAATTGTTAAAAAAATATTTAAGATTTTTTTAAGAGATAATCATGATACTTGAGGACTTGAACAATACACACTGTGTTATGAGGTGTATAAGCAAAACATTAAAAAAAAAGAACGTGAAAAACTGAGTATGATGATACGTTTAATAATTGTCTACAAAAATACATTAGCACTGAAAAGCAAAAAAAAAGGATTTTAAACACCTGTAAAAAAAAAAAAATAAATAAATAAAGTTTAAAGTCGTAAAAAAAAATCTAATCAGCCGCGTCCGAGCTTTATTCGGTTTACGCCTCTTAAAGAAAATGTAGCTGGAAGGCGTTGCAGTGATGCACGATACACATCATGATGTAAAGGCCGGTGAGACAGTGCTGCGATTAAAAAGCTACTTTTATTAATTGTTTCCAAAAAATGGTTTAACACCGAAAAGCAGGAAAATCTGTAAAGAAATCAATTTTAATGTAAAAAAAAAAAGAAAAAAAAAAAGAGTTGTATTCATTTGGTAATTATTAAAAAAAAAAGATTTAAATAGTTATCGAAAGGTAATCATGATGCACATGATATTACAGAAAAGTGTTTTGTAGTATTGTGGCTTTTAAAAAAAGAAAAACAAAAGTAATTTGACACCTTTTTTATGTGAAAAAAAATTCATAAATAATTTTAAGGGTTTAAAACAGCAGGGAATATCAGTACGGAATATCAGCAGGAAATAGGAGTAGGGAATAGGAGTAGGGAATATCAGTAGGAAATAGGAGCAGGGAATAGGAGCAGGGAATAGGAGCAGGGAATAGGAGCAGGGAATATCAGCAGGGAATAGGAGCAGGGAATAGGAGCAGGGAATAGGAGCAGGGAATAGGAGCAGGGAATAGGAGCAGGGAATAGGAGCAGGGAATAGGAG
>CM074974.1:29098200-29114420 GCA_037576825.1 Pangasius krempfi | reverse complement strand
CCACTGTCTCTAAACCGTACAGCATGGCCGCTCTCTCCACTGTCTCCTACACCTTCCCCTTGACTCTCGCTGATATTTCTCTATCACACAGAACTCCCGACACCTTTCTCCACCCATTCCAACCTGCCTGCACTCGCTTCTTTACCTCTCAGAGCGCAGTGCCACATATAGGTGAAAAAGTCGTTTATGTATAAACGCACACTGTTTAAAATGTCAGCTCCCCCGATGTAAAACACCTTCCTGTTTCCCCGAACGTGTGTTTATAAAGTCGGCGACGTGTCGTCGGTGGGAAGTCGAGCGTGACCGATCAGGATCGCGTGCGAGAGTGTCTGTTTTAAAGTCCAATGTTTGGGGAATTGATTTGTTGAAGAGAGGGGAAAAAAGCTTCCAGGGATGAGAAGAGTCGCCTCACAGAGCTGGTTCTGACTCTCGGGTCTGTAACAAATAGTAAAATAAAGCTAATTAACCCATTACATATCAGCTAAATCATACTTTAAGACGCATAGATAACAAGATGGAGAGATGTCTGGCCCTCAAACTCTGGGACAGACACAGTGATTAATCACGCACTTATTATTTTTTCACCTCCTGACATGATTTATTCCTCTTATAACGATTACAGTTTCTATTAATTGAAGAACAAGGATTTTTTTCGGTCTTGTTTATAACGTCCACGAGACAAGTCAGTTCCTGTTCTCACTCACGGTGTAGCAGCTGTGAACAGTCGTTCCCTCACCCGCCTCTCTCTCTCTGTCTTTCCCATGATGTCAGTAAGACAAAAAATAAAGTGCAGCTTTGTCATGTTACAGAGAAACCGCAAAAAAAAAAAGCAGCAGCATAAACTCCTCCTGTCCAGAAGAGTTTCACAGAATCACTGCTTCACCTCTGACCGGTACTGGAGACTCCTTCCATAAATATTAAACAAACATCTCCGTACAGAAAACTTCACCATGTCGGTGAGATTTAGCGTTCCTGTGAGGTGAGTAAGCCGTTGCTATAGAAACGATAACGTTAGTACGAGTGCATTAATATAAATCTACGTTACTGTCAGAGCTGCTGTTATAGAAGGTTAATCAACACCTTCTGACCAATCAGAGTCCAGAATTCAGACGCACTGTGGTAGAGAGAGAGTGTGTTCAGGAAAGGAGATGATGATGATGATGATGATGACTACCAGCTAATTTTTTTCCCCACACATCAGCGCTGCTCAGCTGTTTTTAATACGTGGCATTAACGTTAGTGTGAGCTAAAAATCCCCGAGGCTCGGTTTGAGAGATGGAGAGCCGGTGTGTGAGGAAACGGTTAAAGTGCATGATGGGAGATGGCCGGCTTGTTATGGAGGGGGTGTGTCGCGTCTCAGCCACTCACTCCAGCCCGGGTTTTACGCTCCTCCCTTCCTGCTGGAACTACTTGCGCTGTAAGCTCTCTCTCGCTCTCTATCTCTCTCTCTCGCTCTCTCTCTCTCTCTCTCTCTCTCTAGCTCTCTCTCTCACTCACCCCCACACTCTCTCTCTCTGTCTCTCTTGCATGCTCTCTCTCTCTCTCTCTCTCTCTCTCTCTCTCTCACTCACCCACACACACACACACACACACACACACACACACACACTCTCTCTCTCTCTCTCTCTCTCTCTCTCTCTCTCTCTCTCTCTGCGCTTCTCGCCAGCTCTCTCACTGCTCTACGATCACAGGGCAAAGTTGTTACGGGAAAAGGCAAGAAAGCTCTCGCTTTTTTGGATGCCTTCTGTGCTTTTGTTTGTGATCTTATTGAAACCGTCTTTCCACAAACACCAGGGTTGCGTTGAAGCTCGACTGGGCAAAATTGGAAAATTTGAACCATGGGTTTTCTTTCTTTTTTTTTTTTTTTTTTTTTTTCCTTTTTCTCCCCCCCCCCCTGTTGTTCTTTTATAGAGAGAAATGTTTGATAGCTCGCTAACTCATCCCTCACCACCGCTCAGTCGCTTTCCCTCCCTCTGGGACAGGCTGTCCTGACCCTCCGTCCCCTGGGACCCGTTCGATTGTTTATTTCCCTCCGGGTTACTCATTACCCCAAATTCCATCACGTTGTTTACCGTCTTACCTCCTGACATTCGGCTACACGTAAATCCCATTTAGGACATGCGAAGCAGGAATGTAGAGCGCCACACGGGGCCCGGGCGTATGTTTTATTTAGAGCGTCTGTGCTGTGAACATGGCTGGGGCCTCTCTCTCTCTCTCTCATTCTCTCTCTCTCTCTCTCTCTCTCTCATGGGACGATGCTTGATTTGTTTCTCTGCGTATTTGGTTTGTCCCACAAATCCTCACGTGCTTTAGCGTCCTGGGGAAAACCAGTTTTGCTCTGTTTCTTCACTAATCAGCTCTAGGCATGTGGCGATAAACGGTCTAGTGATTGTTATAATAGACGCTTCACGATACGGTCACTAGTCATGCGTGGTTTTTTTTTTTTTTTTTGAGATGTTTAAGACCGCATTTCATTCTCAGGAAAGACTTTGGAGCAAAAGCCTCTTAAAGCAGAACCACTTTGTCTTTGGACTATTTTTAGAGACACCCTTCTTGATGAAGACTGTCCTTTACTAAAGAATATTGCGGTTCTTACCACAGCGCTGTTGAATTCTGGGTTCTGATCGCTCAGAAGGCGTTGATTCATTTCCTGAGAGTAGCGCGGGTCGATACTGACGCGCTCGCTCTAATACGTTAGCGTTTCTATAGTAACAGCTCATTCACTGAGACGCTCCATGTAATCTAAAGCTAATAATAAACGATTTGTCAGAGAAAAATTGTTGATATGGGGAGGCTTTCTGCAAGGAGATGTTCGTTTAACATTTATGGAAGGAGTCTCCAGTGTCAGCACTCTGTGCGTCGATTTTAAATGCGTTGATTATTATCGAAAACGGGAAAAAAACAAGTGGTCTGTAGTAGTAATAATAGTAATAATAATAATAATAATAATAATAATAATAATATGGTTTGGCTGTGACTTTTAAAATAGTTTTTCTCTACGTCATCATTCATGAATTAACAGCAGTAACGGTAGTCATTTCATTTGTGTGTTTCTGCACGAGTTGTCCGCTTCTGTAAGCAGGTGTGTTAATGTAACGCATTGCAGTGCAGCATGCGGTGCGGGTTTCTCCGTAGATTCTGGTCGTCCTCGCTGCGACCGTTGGCGTAAAAACCCGCTCAACACCGCCGCGCTATTAACGTTTCACTCCAAACCCAGAGGCTAAACGGTTGTGTGCGCTGCTGGCCGGCCTCGGGGCCGTTGGCGTGTCTGTGAGACGTGCGGAGGATCGGCGATGAGGGGTGGAGCTGACCCGGATTAAACCCGCTCCAGGCTCATTACAGTGCTCTGCATTTTCAATGATGTAGGTCATTGATCAGAGCGTCGGGCGCCAGGCGTGCAGGCAGCACGAGCACCATCCGTCTCCATCCAGAAACCTTACACTGGACATCTGATACCTCTTACCCATCATGCACTGCGCACACACAGAATGGCTGCCTGACGAGCAGGGCTGTGGGGTGCGTTACAGCGTAGTACTGAAGCACAACAACAACAACAACAACAACAAACACATGATAAAGATATTTCTCCGAATAATGAAATCAAAACACTCCTCCATTTCTAGCTTTGAAATATTTCACTGTGTTTTTTTTTTTTTTGAACAAACCGTTCGCCTTGAACTTCAAAGTGGATTTGTTCGTTTGAATATACAGAGATTTCACATTTTCACAATTTTTTTTTTAGCACTCGCAAATCCAGATTCGGTCTGAACGACGAACCCGTTTGCTTTGTAACCGTGCGTGCAGAGCGTATCCTCGATACTTTACTCACGTCTGAGTGAAATATCTTGCACCTGACGTCGTCACTGTCCCTTTACGTTGTTTGTGTAAAGGCTATGTGCTAGCTAGCTAGCTATGTGCTGTTGCCCAGATTATGGGTGGTGTCCATGTTTCCTGTTGCCTAGCAACAACACTTCAAGGATTCAGACCACTCGAATGGTTTTCTCAGGTTTCAAAGCACAAATTCCCAAGATTCATCATAACACCAGAAGTTACGATCTCAATACAAAGGATTATACATGACGTTTCTGACGTTTCCGGGATAAATGTCGTATATTAGCTATATCGTTTTGCTAAGGAGCTGCCAGCAGTACAGTAGTGATGAATTTGTACCGCCTTTTTTTGTGAGACTAATGACAGTGGTTTTAAAGTCTAAAAAAAAAATGTAATCATCACCGGCTCTTGAGTGGCAGAAGAGCGTTCGCCCTGTCGTCAGATGGCAAGTTCGTACCCCGTACCACGATCAGAGAGGAAGGAAGCACGTGCTAACGCTGGGCACTGCACTTCCTGCTAGATAGAACATCATCACGCTATGTTTAGGATCGCTAAAACCAGCAGAGTTGCATTTTTAGTTCTACTTTTAATGAATAAAAGATTTTTATTAAAAGATAATATTACCGATTTTTAACATCAAATCCACCGCATCCAGAACAAACATTTCCTTTCATTTCAAGTCTGAAGAATTTTTATCGTTTTACAGTTTTATAAGATCAAATCCGCTGCGTAGCAGTCAGTGTTTCTAACTGTTATTGAAAAAGAAATCATTTTTAAAAAATGGCGTTAGGAAAAGATAACCTGATATCCCTGATACTTCAGGAAAGATTTTTATTTTTTTTTTCTTGTGATATTTTTGATATTATTATATCATCCAACTCTGTTAGAGACGTCTTTGTTTTGATGGAGGCTTACAGTAAAATATATATTTTTGCTGCACGATATGATCAAATAAAATCTAATGATAAAAAAAGAGTAGATCATCAAAATCTTAAAATATTCATATATATATATATATATATATATATATATATATAGTAATAGTGTGTGTACATCACAGACAGAAATTACAGATTACACATTACAGAAATTTTTAGGCACAAAATAAAGTTAAAAAGTATTATTAATTAAAATAAAAATGTAATTATTAATTAATTTAATTTTAAAAAATCAGCTTTTAGCCCACAGGTCAGAGCTACGACTTGTAATATTCATTACTAACACACACACACACACACACACACACACACACACACACACACACACACACACACACACCACAGTTTTTTTTTATTTTATTTATTTATTTATTTTATTATTATAAATGTGCATATTGTGTGTGTGTGTGTGTGTGTGTGTGTGTGTGTGTATATATGCACATATAAGTAAATAAATATGCATTTGAAGTGGGAGCGTTTGACGTTTCTGATGCCGTGGCTCTGACACGTGGTTTGGCGTCGAGGCTATTTTCAAAAGCAGTTTCGTGTCGAGGGGTTTGGCTTCCTTCTGAGCAGCTCCTCGGCTTGGTTTTTCCTGTTTGAATGCGCTTTCACTGCACCGCCGGCCCCGGCGTCTGTTGTACGAAGTTCGAGTGTGTAACCATGGTGACGAGCAGCTGAGCGCTCGCTGCAGGCCACCGCGAGTCTCCATTGGCTCCTTGACTAAAAGCAGGGGGGGGGTGCTGCGAGTGCTCGCTTGCTTGCTCGCTCTGTCTCGCTCTCTCTCTCTCTCTCTCTCTCTCTCACACTCTCTCTCTCTCACACACACACACACACACACACACTCTCTGCTCCCAAGGCTAAGCATGGTGTGTGTTTATAAAGGCTATCTCAGGGTAATAACAGGGATCTAACATCAGCTGCACCTGCCTGCTTAATTCATCCTAAACAAGCTGCAAGTTAAAGTCCTGATCCTACATCTCTACACTTCATACTCCTTTTAAACTCATTTTAAAAAGCTGCGTTGTAACGAATATTCCATGATGAGCAACACTGCAAACACTGTTTAAAAAAAAACAATTGTGGAGGTCGGAGGACCTGCATGCGTTAAGTCGTTACTTTTGTTTACTCAAATTCATGTAAATCCGATGTGGTGCACGCTTACGTTTCAAACTGTCCAAACCACGCTCAACACGCAGCTCAGCGCGCAGCTCAAACCACGCTCAACGCGCAGCTCATACCACGCTCAACACGCAGCTCAACACGCAGCTCAACGCGCAGCTCAAACCACGCTCAACGCGCAGCTCATACCACGCTCAACACGCAGCTCAACGCGCAGCTCATACCACGCTCAACACGCAGCTCAACGCGCAGCTCAAACCACGCTCAACACGCAGCTCAACGCGCAGCTCAAACCACGCTCAACACGCAGCTCAACGCGCAGCTCAAACCACGCTCAACACGCAGCTCAATGCGCAGCTCAACGCGCAGCTCACGACGCTCCAGGCGAAGTCCCTGACGCATACCCAGTGGTCTGGGAGTTGTTTTTTTTAATTTAGTAACATTGGCGGAAATCACAGTCCGCTATTATCAAAATAATACTTCTTATTGAATTATTAGTCTTGTTGACTCGTCTGTGGCATTGACTGAGTTTAATCCAAACCTAGAGAAAACGCAGAGGTGGAGCTTTAACTTTACGTTTTCCCTCCGACATCTTCAGGACAGAGGGTTTCGCTTCTCCTGGTAATGAAAAGCACTTTATCTTATTAACTTCAATGAAGAGAAATAAGCGGTAGCTTGTTTTGCAGATGTTCCACAGCATTAAAAGTAACTATAAACGGATAAAAAACAGCGCCTATAAATCTGTAGTTTAGAATGAAGTTCGTTCCTGTTCTCACTTACGTTATAGCAGCTATAAAAAGTCGTTCCCTCAGCAGCCTCTCTTTTTTTTTTTTTTTTTTTTCCCTCTCTCCTGAAGATAATGTCCTGTTAGCGAGAAACCACGCGATGCGTCACAGGACTTTAAAGACACCGCTCTGCCTCAGCACTGACACTGGAGACTCCTTCCATAAATGTTAAACGCGCGGCTTTTCGAGGAAATGAATAAACACCTTCTGACCAATCAGGATCCAGAATTCAGCAGCGCCGCGCTATAACGTTTAATGCAGTGCGTAAATTCTTGCAGTTGAGTGGAAACATTGCTGTGATGTGTAATTCTCTCTCGCTCTTGTCTTGCAGGTCTCGTAGCCGAGGCAGAGCTCAGGCTGATGATGAGGACAGCATGGACGCCACGGACGCCACGCTGCCGCCAGAGATGGGTGAGGGGAAAATTCACTTTTAGCGGCGCCAGTCTATCCGAGGCGTCCGCTCGGCGGTTCCGGTCTCGGTGCGCGTCCGCTGTCGCTCAGAGATCTGAGGTTGGCTTTGAAGAATCCATAGAGCGCTATTTCACATCCTCTCTGCTGAAGACGTTAATAGAAAACGGGCTGAGGAGCGGGGGATTTCTTCAGCAGCCTCCCCACGCGCTGTCGTTTCAGTCTCGGTCTCAGTCCGAGGTGTCGGTGCTGAGATGAGCAATGACTAATACTTTCTGAAAGCGTTTAACCTCTCGTCCGCTTTCCTCATAGCCGCTCTCGCCGCGCCGCAGCTGTCGCCGCACTTCTGTCTCCCGTCCCGGCCGTAGGCATACGGATACGTCAGAAAAATTAAAGTTAAAGAAAAAAGACACGCTTTGAAGACACTCACGTGCGAGTGCCAGCACAGGGATGCTACGTCCTAAACTGCTACGTCAGCCTGCTCAAGAAGAACGTAAGCTGCGGACTGAGAAGTAGAGGAGACGAAAGACATCGCGTTTTTTATTAGGATCGGTTTTTATCCTGTGATAATTTTTAAGCACTTCAGGATAAAAAAATCATTAAAAAAATAATAATCTGATTTCAGTATTGGTATCAATATCAGAAAAGAAACACACACACACACACTTATTTCCAGGGACGTCATTAAAATTAAAGAACCATGGCCTATTGTAAAGAATAAAAAGAATTTGTGATCTTATTTTAAAAATGACTTTAGAAATAAAAAAATAAATAATCTTTTAAAAAATAAAAATGTACATAATAATGTACATAATTTCCATTTTTAAAGATTTGTACTTAATCAGCTGCTTTCAGTCAGTTTGTACGTATTAAAAAAAAAATATTTCCAAAAAGAATAAAACGTCATCCCGATATTCACAGCATCTCAGAAATGTGTAGTGCGACACACTTTTATCATGATATCGATATTATTTTATCATATCGCCCAGCCCCAAACGGAGTTCTAGGCCATTCCTAGCGCACTGAACGCCGCACTGAGCATGTGCAGCTTCCCACGATGACGTCAGCACTTTTCCGAAACGCGCGCTCTTCCTGTCTGCAATGAAAACACTGAAAATGGAGTTTTAAAATGTCTCCGCCTTCTTTTCTGCGGAGGCCCAAAAAAAAAAAGCAGACAAAAGATTTTCAAAAATATCCGCGTGCATGTGAGCGAGGCCTCGAGGATGGCGATCTCAGCCAAGTGGGTTCTTTTTAAAAAAAAAAAAAAAAAAAAAAAAAGTGGGTCACGAAGAGGTTTTTTTGGGCAGCGTTCCATACTCCGGCTCTCCGTGTGCGTATCGCTCGGCCGGCCTGTGAAATCCCAGGACAGATTTTCATCCTCTAGGCATCATCACGCCTCGGGCTTTCGGCTTTATTGAGCTTGGTTGTTATGTTAGTGACTGTATTGACATTAGCGACATTAGCATCACCATCATTTGAGCCGCTCCGTGTGGTGCCCTTAAACTCCACACTCATTAAGTGACATGTTCTTGCCTCCCCATCGCCTGTTTCTGTTCTTTTTTTTTTCCCTTCTATTTTTTCTTTTCTGGTCTAAGAAAAGCTGCTCGGAGATTAATGTCCTCGCTATTAATTACACTCTGGAGCCTGCCTGCTTCGACTTGTGGGATTTTCCAAGAAAGAACGGTCAAAGAGAGAAAAGGACTTCGAATTTTTGTCCTTAATGGAAGAGGAAAGTTTTATGTTTTTATCGCAGTTGTGGGAACTCGTCCCGAGTCTCTCACGCTTCCCTGTGTATCCGCTGCAGGGACGCGGTTTTGTGTCGAGACAATAAAGACGTAGTGCACGCTTCACTGGTCCTGCAAACTACACGGATGTTTTTTCTTCTCTCCTCCACAGTGGATTTTGCTGAAGGGGGAGGAACGAAAATCCCCGTCGCTCTTGTAATGAGTGACCGCGAATCACGCTCGGGTCACTGACTCAGAACAGCTCATTTCAGTCTTTTTATTCATTTTTTTGAGTCAGGTAGTGGAGCATGAGAAACAGCTGCGGACGGAAACGCGAACTCGGTCGTCGTCCTGCTCCTGCGTAACAGAATAAGCAGCAGATAAAATGTTCAGGTAGGCTTGATGTTCTGAGTAAGGAGATGTTGACGCAGTTGGATGTGGCGTGATTGAGACGGAAGAGAACTGGAGGTGTTAGGATTCTGCTCTCCGTGTTGTGGAGATTGGAGGCTGCGCTGTGATGAAGTGTTTTACCAGTTTGCAGGCCTCTGGAGGAACAGAGGAACACTGTTCACCCTAAAGCACACAAGGCCAGCTGCAGAAGTTAGTAGTCGAGTGAGTCTCTGTAGGATATAGAGCTCTGAGATGGACTGTGGAGTGGAAGAGTCTGGAATAGTGCTGGGTGATATCTGAAAATAATTTTAAAAAAGAAATTACATTTTGCCCTGCTCTCTTCATAACATTTTTTTTGCCTCGATGTTGGTCATTTTTTAAATTTTTTATTTCCCTTCCACTAGCTAGAGCTCTTACATCATACAACAGCTACCAAGCAGGCAGGGTGAAGGCTAACCTAACGCTATCTGCCCTCTTCCACATACATTCATTCCCAGGTGCCTATGATTGGCTAGTGTCACTGTGATTGACAGGGATTAGAGAGCATGCCCTCCCACCCGAAAGGCATGCATAACATCGCTATCTTGACTCTCGAATCCAGGATTCGAACTCGCGATCTCCAGACAATAACGCGAACGCTTTTCTGTCGCGGTACCCAGGAGGCCTGGTTTGTACCTGTATACGGGTGCAGAAGTCATCGTTCACATGCTCTCCTGCACACTTCATGTCCATCCGAATGATGGCCACTAAATGCCAAAACATCCCTCTCCATCTGGTTAAAAAGAGTATAGAGATTTCCGCCGTCCGCCGTCGTCGTGATTGCTGTCATGATCCGCATCTCAGTTCGAACACTGAAAAGTATTTACTTTTCTGGAAAATCCAGACCACTGGTACGCAAGGCAGGCATTTTTGCTAGGATTTGAGAGGTTTTTAAAATCAAACACTAGCTGTAAAAAGAAAACTTACCAGTGTTCGTACTCAAAAATGGGCTAAAATTGTATACAAAATGTTCTGTAAATTCAGTGCATCTTTAAGTAAGGCCAGATGAGTTCCTCTGAGTGTGTGTGTGTGTGTGTGTGTGTGTGTGTGTGTGTTCTTAGTAATAAGTGCATCTGTGTGATCTGAAGCACTTCCAGTATAAAAGCACTTCAGTCTGTCATTCACCGTTTCCTTAGTACAGCATTAAAAAGACTGTTTTGCATAAAAATGACCGTTATTAAATATGGTGGGTTTTTTAAACGCTGGTGTTTTGTTATCAAAACTACATTAGCTACAGTGTTTTATAGTGAGCTGATACTTATGGAAAAAAATAATATTGATTATATATTTCTATTAATAATGAAAAATGTGGGGAAAAGAATGTGTAATATAATTTTAAAAAATCATAATATTTTGTAAACGAAAAACGAGCATAAGAGTAAATCAAAGCAATAAAAATCGTGCAAGTTACAAATAAAACAAGTGACAAATAAAACTCATAGCGTGTGTAAAATATTAGCTGGTTTTAAAAATAAAATAAAATAAAATGCAGTGATGTGTTGGTGTTGCCTGTCTGACCTTTACCGGTGGAGTCAAACCAGATTCGAATGATTTGTTTTATTCCTTGAAATTCCCACTCAAATACCCGCCCATTTAAACAAAGCTCCGCCCCAGGGCCTACGGTGATGCAAACAGAGCTGGAGCACTAACTCGAGTGATGACATCACTTTCACTCGGACGTTCACCGAGTTACAGTTCAGCTCATACTGATTCACGGATGGAGGATGTTCATGGGTGGCGTCGCTGTCCTTTCGTTCTTTTTCATGAAAGAAAAAAACGTGTTCACTCGATTTCTTCAACGGTGATAAACGACTCCCATCTTGGAAGAGTGCCGCTGTACATTCCGGTTCAACTGCGTCTCTCGTCATCAAAGCAGAAAAGTTTTTTTCCCCTCACAGGAGAATAATTTAGCTGCGCTGGGCGCGTGATGATTTCAGACAGAGATGTGGGCGGAGTGAAGGAGTGTTAGGGGCGTGTCTATAAAATGACTGACAAGGTGCACTCAATCTTTCTGGACCAGAACACAGTTTTTCCAAACACTTGTTCTGAGCTCATGGATTAAACCGTTATTTGTGTAGTAAGAAAAAAACAACAAAACAAAAACAAAACAAACAAAAAAAAAAACAATTGCACGTTTAATCTTCATGTGGAACAGATGCTTGCTGGGTAACGTGAGTTGTGTAGTAACGTGCTGCAGTGCTTTGTGCAAAGTCAATGAGTTAGTTAGCGTAATTAAACACAGGTTGATACATTTTACCATCATGCATGCGTGTTACCGTGGTAACCAGGCGCAGATATTATTATATTATTTTGTTGGTCCTGGCGGTCCTTTTCGTTTTGCTTTGTGTTTTAATGTTTGTAAAAGCAGAGGTGTGTGTTCCGCCGTGTTATTAACCGCGACCTGTCACGCACCCCGCGCCACAGCGCGATCCTCACACCCAGCCTCATGCCGTAGCGGACGAAGCGCCGCGTCACACACCTGTGGCTTTTTGTCGCGCTCCTGACACCAGTGCTCTTTAAAGCATCGGGGGGAAAGAAAAACAGCATCATACCTTTTCACACGGCGTTTAACAAGTGCTGGATGGGCAAATCTGCCAGCAGAGACTCCGATTCCCTCCTCCTCCTGCTGATCCAAAGGTCACGCCGGCCGCTGGGGCCTCCAGCTGCTTTAGTGTTTAGAAAAACAACAATGTGGGGAATTTTTTATTTTTTATTTTTTTAAACTCTTCACACTCATGGACAGTCAGTTTAAAGCTGTTTGTAGGAGAATACAAGATGGAAAACACCTATTTACTGTAATTTCACAGAAGTGATGATCCTGATTCCTCTCACCCTTTAGACTACCAGCATATGATATTGATGTCGTGATGATAAAGGTCATAATTATGATTAGGATGGGCAATCTGACAGAAATCTCATCCCATAATCAATACCATATCCAAGGTATTTCTGTGAAACCTGATATACAGTATATCATCATATATATTGGCATGCTCACGAACTGCCAGCAGTACCATAATTCTGCATTTAAAAATATTTTAAAATAAGTTCATTAATAAATACATTTGTAAACATATATGTATACACACACACTTTTTTATATATATATCTATATATCTATATATCTATATATATATATATATATATATATATATATATATATATATATATATATATATATATATATATATATATATATATACACACATATATATATATATATAGTTACAGAACATATATAACGTTGAAAATGAAGGAAAAAAATTGTACATTTTTTTTTATTATTATTTACAAATAAACATTAAAAAGTAATTTAATAAAATGATAGTTACGATGACAATATCTCAAAGTATATTATAACATTTATCATGAATTTGATATTATAAAAGATCTAGCCTTGAGTTTAAAATTTGTAGTTTTTTTAGCCTCTGAAATTGACTGATCGTGCAGCAGTCCTTAGCTCTGCAAATATTTTTAATATTTTGGAATTGCTATATTTTGTTTACGTATTTGTTGTAAATTTTGTAAATATGTATTTTGTATATAAATGATTAGAAATCGTTTTTATGGAAGTTTTTTTGTTTTTGTTTTTTAAATAGAGGTATACTTTTTTTTTTTTTTTTTTTTTTACTCCATGTACATGGATTTTTAGAAAAAAATCCAAATTCATATGGCACGGAATTTTCACTACATTTTCACTAAACTGACTGGAGAAACGGCTGTGAATAATGTAACCCACGGAAGGTGTGGGTGAGGTGCAGCCAGGTGTAGAGAACTGGTTTCATTAAGAGCACGCGGTCCAGGTTCCGTGAGCTGCTCTCTGTATGATTCTTCCATATTTGGAGAAATGAGGTGACGCTGTGGTTAGACAGGTTGATGTATAGCCTGTTTGTGTGTGTGTGTGTGTGTGTGTGTGTGTGTGTGTGTGTGTGTGAGAGAGAGAGAGACCTGATGCACTTCTCTGCCCATGCTGGTGTACTGTGACACACTGACCCTCATCATAAGGTCAAATTTATTTAAGATGAAAATGGGATCTGGGCTCTACACACACACACACACACACACACACACACACACGTTGTAATCCAGAGAGCTCACATGCGGTTTCTCCTCTTCATTTGCGCGACGGATTGATTGACAATCGAGCGGATGATAATTTAGTCGTCCTGCCTGCGGTCTGTAATTTCATTGATTTGCATCTCGGCTCCCTTGTTTCAGTGTCAGAACTGAACGATTTCGGATGAAGGATTTGAGACTCGCGGTGTATAAAACCTCCGCAGGGGAATGATGCAGCAGAGCCTGGGCTCACTTTCCCCGAGCGCATGTTGACGAGTGTACGCGTAATGATGTACTGTAGGTGTGGGACATGGGTAAGGACTGAGACTCTCAGGGTGTGCCGCGGAAGGACAGTAATCGGTTCAGGGGCGGCGTAATGAGGCCTCGTGCTAAGTGGCGTTGATGAGTTTTCAAGAATAGCATGTTCCACGCTGTTTTACTCCCCTTACACCACAGCAGTCTGTCAGCGATAACAATGTATCGTTTATTAAAGAAAGACGCATCATATCTGTTTCTGTTTATAGTTACGTTTAATGTTGTGAAACGTCCGTGAAATAAGTTGGTTCCTGTTCTCACTTGCGTTAAAGCAGCTGTAAACATCAGCTTGCGTTAAAGCAGCTGTAAACATCAGCTTGTGTTAAAGCAGCTGTAAACATCAGCTTGCGTTAAAGCAGCTGTAAACATCAGCTTGTGTTAAAGCAGCTGTAAACAGTCTTCCCCTCACCAGTTTCTCCAAGTCACAATTTTGTCAAAATTTTGACATAAAACAAATTTTTTAGATAAAAGTCACAATTTTGAAAAGTTGGAATTTTGAGGCAATAAATCAGAATTTTTTGAAATTTGAAATTTAAGATAATCAGAATTTGGAGGGAAGGTTGAATTTCGAGATCATGTCAGAATTTTGAGATGATAAATCAAAACTTTGAGGAGATAAGTCAAAACTCTGAGATAAGTAAAAATTTTTAGGTAATAAATTAGAACTTTGAGCTAATTGAGAATTTTAAGATAAGAAGTCAGGATTTTGAGATAAACAGGCAACATTTTGTCAAACTGCTGCTGCCACAAGTAAAGAAAAAACAAAGTTACGCAATATTTTTTCTTTTCTGGCTGGCGGGTATGATACATACATAATCGACACTGTGGTATTTTGAAACAAAACAGTGAATCAACATCTCTGCTTGTTTTTATTAAGTCTCCCAGTTGTAGCATTTGGAACAGAGCCATGAATTTTATTGTCTTCTCTCTTTTTTTTTTCCCCCTTCTCTCTCTCTCTCTCCTCTGTGGCGGTGGGCAGAAGCCATGGAGCTGGACGTAGACGACGATGAGGAGGAGGACTTCCCTCAGACGCTGTCGCCGTTCTTCCAGCGCTCCGTGTCTGAGGACTCGGCCGGCTCGTCGGCCTCGACCACTGGGAAAGCCAAAACTAGGTTAGTGAGAGGTGTATACACACACACACACACACACACACACACACACACACACACACATACAAAATGAGCTGAGTCACATCTCTGTGGCTTTATATTAGTGATGGAGAATGTGTTTGTGCTGCTGGGGGGTTAAAAAAAAAAAAAAGACTGTATACAAAGCAGAGGGCACATGACATAAAGAGCTCAGGGTGTGTGTGTGTGTGTGTGTGTGTGTGTGTGTGTGTGTGTGTGTGTGTGTGTGTGTTTGTGTGTGAGAGTGGTTCACCGGGGTCAGTGAGAATGAGGGGGAGGAGGAAAGCAGGGGCTGAGCAGCAGTGGTAATTGAGCAGGGGGATGATGGGAAGGGGAGGGAGGCCGAGACCCGGCACGATGCAGCCTCGCGACCTGCTGATGTCATTAATACACAGAGGAAAGAGGAGGAGGAAGAAAAGCCGCGCTCCCTTTCTACTCCCAATTAGCGGCGATTGTCCGCTTTCCGCTGTGCAGCGTATTGAGCAGCACGTCTGCGAGAGGAGGCCTTTTCCCTCGCCTCTCCACGTGCACCACAGCCACATGCCTCCGCCTCAGTCAGAGCGCGGAATTAAGGACGGCGTTACATTAAGGACGCCACTTGTTTCTCCACTTACACCACAGCGATTTACCAGCGACTAGAGTTTCATTAATTACTGAGCGACACCTCGCACTTTTTAAACAGTTTATAGGTAGATTTAGTGTTGTGGAATGCCCGAGATGCACAGCGTTATACCACAGCGCGGTTGAGTTCTTCAAGCTGATTGGTCAGAAGGTTTGCCTTATTTTAGTATTAGTCAAAACACGTATAACATGTATTATGTCAGAATTTTGAGATAATAAATCAGAACTTCAAGATAATATGTCAGAATTGTGAGATAGAAAGTCAGAATTTTGAGATGTCAGCATTTTGAGATAATAAATCAGAACTTCAAGATAATACGTCAGAATTGAGAGATAGTATCTTGAAGTCCTGATTTATTATCTCAAAATGCTGACATCTCAATTCTGACATAGTATCTCACAATTCTGACATATTATGTCAGAATTTTGAGATGTCAGCATTTTGAGATAATAAATCGGAACTTCAAGATATGTCAGAATTGTGAGATAATACGTCAGAATTTAAAATAAGTCAGAATTTCGAGATGTCAGATTGTGAGATAATGCATCAGAATTTTGAGATAATACATCAGAATTTTGAGATAGCACGTCAGCATTTTGAGATAATGTCAGAATATAATAGCCTGGCTTGGACAGTATATCTGACTGTAACGAAAACGACAGGTTTATATCAATGAGCTCGTTCTAGTGCGTTATCGTCTTTATAGTAATGACTCGTTAACAGGGACTCGATCAGTAGTTCAGCAAAACTTTATGTAGCTTTACCCGAGTTTTGCCGACAGTGCTGCAGTTACTGAACCTGAACATGTTTATTCCTAAACTGTTTCCACAAGCATTTACACAAGAAAGGTCATATTCATGAAA
>CM074974.1:29038603-29053385 GCA_037576825.1 Pangasius krempfi | reverse complement strand
TCTTCCACTCCAACCTTCACACACCATGTCTTCATGGAGCTCACTTTGTGCACAGGGGCATCGTCATGCTGGAACAGAGTTTGAGCCTCTTAATTCCAGAGAAGGGAACTTGTAATGCTGCAACATACTATACATTTTGTACAGTTGTGTGCTTTAAACTTTGGAGAAGAACCACATATCGGTGTGATGGTCAGGGTCTACATACTTGTTGTTTTCTACGTCTTTCTTTCCTTGACGCATCTCTTGTAGCCATGTCATGATAGAACTGTGATTATTTACATTTTGCCATCACCAATACTGTACTCATAGCTGTCCTGTGAGTTTGGTGCTCACACTGAGATCTTAACTCAAAAATTTCTCACACTGGTCAAAAAAAAAATTATTTTAATTCTTTTACAGTTTTTGTATGCAGCAGTAAGGTCAGGCTGGAAATCATACAACCTAAACCTGACCTTACACAGCACGTTTTTATTACTTATTGGTTTTTTTTTTGGTTTTTTGCGAACTCTGTAAGGCCTGCTGTTGTGTCCGTGACTCTTCGGACGAATCTCTACACCTTCTGCAATTCATTTTGCCACTGTATATGAGATTAATGCCAGAGATGGTGATGGCGTGAAGTTTGTCATTTTGTCACCCTCGTGATTATTTATGACGCTTGTTAAAGAGACCCGCAGGAAATTCACTCACACATTACGTTTCAGTACAGCTATGTTTATTATAAGACACATGTTTATTAATGCTTAATCTGATTTTCTTAAAACCAACTCTGCCTGAAGGCTGTGTACATCGCCTATATTAAATGCCCCTTTTTGATTTATGAGCTGTATTTTCCTCTCTCTGTTCCCATTTCCTGGAAGCTCTGCTTTGGGTACGAGAGTTAAATTAAGAGCTAACAGCACAGCCAGTGTTTGTTTATGAACTTGGTTTTTCCCCAGCGGGCTTCGTATCAGCTCGGTCTAACAAGTATGGCACGGGCGAATATGTTGCCATGGTGATGCCTGCCTCGATGGGTTGCGCTGTTAGTGCTCGTCATGAAGCAGCGAGAGAGGGATGGCTGGGAGAATGAGCAGTAGAATTGAGCGACTCGGAGAGATGTGGAGTTTTTTTGCTTACTATTCAAGTCCGCTGTGATTGCGGTGATGTTTGGAGTTCATCGTTAATACACTTCGATATTTAATATCGTACCAGAAATCTGCATCATACATCATTTATACCACAGCACTGCGTATTCTCAATTCTGATTGGCCAGAAAGTGCTGATTAGTTTTGTATAATGACAGATTTGATAGCACACAACCACAAATTTGCTGTGGTATAAGAGGAGGAAATCACTTCAGGACATGCATTTATAAGAAAATAATCAAATGTTGGGTGGTAACTGTTACTCCGCTTCATCACACCACTGCATTGTGGATTATTTTCCAATAACAGCAGGACCCATTAGTTTTTATTTCTTGCTGAGTAAAAATTGCCCATTAAAATGTTTGTAGTTGCTCTCAGGTTTATTAGCTACAAAGGCAGCGCTCGAGCTCTTTACTGAAGAAGTGCAGAAATTGAGTTAAAAATATATCCATCTCATGTTTAGGGCTGAGTGCTGCTTACATGTGCTCTGCCAATTAAATTATCTTCTCATTGACCTGAAAATATTACATAACACACATTATTCAAATCCAAGCATTTCCTGGAACAAAGCCCAGCCACTTTGCCAACATTTTGAATGCAGAGTCATAAGGTTGGAATTTAATGATAGTAGTAGTGCCACAGGGCTTCCTTATAAACAAATTTGTCACAACATGAGTAGCTGAAAAAACAGCCTTTTAAAAAAAGAAAGGTTTCAAGTGGTTTTTCAACGGATAAAAATCATTGCTTTTGTTTGGTGTTTTCCTTGCCATTGCAGGAGCTTTCATGGCTGTTGAAGAGGAAGTTTCAGTTTCACTGGAACCAGATAACGCTGTACTTCCTGTTCCTGAAGAACCAAAAGAGTCTCCCTCAGGTGGGTGATTAGTTTTCTATTTGGTGACACACTTCTTTATTTTCCTGTTTCCTTTCACTCCACTTCAGTGCTCAAGTCAGGATTAGTCTACGCTAACATGGGTCATTTTAAGAACTGTGTACACTGAAATGCAAAATCAACAGAAAACAGTATGTTGATGATGTGCACTGGGTATCTGACCCATGACCTTTACATCATTTTGGTCATTTTTTTTTTTTTTTTTTTTTAATTTCTTATTTTCTTGTTCTTATAATTAAGTCATTCTTATTTTTGACAACATGAACATTAAACATGCTTTCTTGCACACAGTATTGCCTGTCCATTATACATTAAAGATCTGTGTTAATGTATGATAACGAACCTGGTCTTTCTTTGTACAACAAGCTTCGAATCTTCATGTCGTAGCTTTTGTTGGGTCCCGTGAGATCCCGGTCCCGATGCACACCTCTGTGATACAGATAAAAGCATCGCAAAAAGTTCTGCCTTCTTGGAATTGTGAAGATCACATGACAATCATACACTGGTGCTTTTCAAAAAGCTATGTTTTCTCCTATCCATACTATGAATCTGAAAGGTGAGTTTTCAGATTTATCCACTTTGGAGAGTGGATTGGAACACATTCTGGTGTGGATGGAAAGGCAAAAAAAGAAAATAAAAGTGTTTTCAGATTTGCCCTTGTTATTGTTAACTGGGCCCCAGTTTGTTTATTTATTTATTTTTTATCAGATCTTCATCATGACGTTTGAGCTCTAACGGATATCTCAACTAATCTGGCTAGCTCTATCTAATCAAGACTTTTTGACCTAAATATTAGAGCTGTGCGAGTTGGATCAAAATTGGACATAGACTGTAGAGTGGTTCTCAGATTATCTTGTAAAACATCAAACCTAGATCTCTAAAGAATCATTTGGCTAGTGCCTCTGGGTTTTTCCTGGGAGAGTAGATGTGTTCTCCTGAGCTCTGTCGGTATCCATGACTGCAAAACTGAGTTAATGATGTCTTTGCTAAAAAGATCTAAAACTAAAGCCTTACTAAGTTTGTCTATCTGCCAGTCCCCATAATATACTGTGTGGAGCCCTATAACAAGAGTTTTTCCTTATCAGTAGAGTACTTTTTTAGGAAGCTAAGACATGGAGCTATTGTGGAACTTTTTTATTTAAGACTGTAGATATATTTTACAGAACTCTGAGTATTTCAGACTGTGAAATAGATTGATGACACTTATTAATCTTAATAAAAAAAATTCAAATCTCAAATACTAAAGTATTCTCTGATTTTTCTCTCAGGGCTCCATATACCAAAGTGTTTCTGGTAGAACCTCTTTAGAACTCTAATAACCATCTTAGGATGCTTGCTCAAGCTGTTGCCTCACTGGGACATCTGTCTAATGTACAGATGTCTAATGTCTAAAATGCTTAATTTATTAAAATTGAATGAATTGAAATTCTATAATCCTCTTGTTCTGTCCCAATTACAGGTGTAGAGCCTGCTCAAGAGATCCAGGTGACTGTTACTTTGACCGAGGGCTCGTCTGCTTTAGCATCTCCACTAGCTACCCAGTGTTGTGCTGCTGTGGTGGACCAAGATGACGAGGAATCACGTAATGATATCACACCAATGGAAACTGGGAAGGAGCAAGAGATCATTCCCAAACCTGAGCAAGCTGAGGTGGAACCAAATATGGTGGATGCCTCGAAAGTCCTGCTCACTTCACCTACCAAAGAATCTCACCCCGAGCCTTTCCCACCAGCCATGGGGGAGCTCATGGATTTGGATGCTTCAGCTCCAGAGGAGTCAGTTGAGAAAAACGTTCAAGACTCGTCACTTTCGGGCTTAGTGGAGGATGTTGGAGAGGGACTAGAAAAGGAGCCAGAGCTGCAGAAGATGTCGCAACCATTGGAGGCAAAGGAGGAAGAAGAGGAGGTGGCATCTGAGCCAGCTTTGCCTGAGGAGGTCAGCATTCCACTGGGCACAGAGAGCAGTCCAACCCTGGAGATGGATACTACGCCTGGCAGCGAGCTCAGCTTCTCAGGCTTCAGCTCTCCTGCCACGGAAGACAAGGTACCAAGCCTTAAACGCTCTCCAGCATTTTCCCCAGACGGCTCGATCAAGCTCTGCCAGTCACCCTTCTCTACGGAGGCCTCCCCCAGAGAAACACCCACACATGGCCACAATACACCCGGGTACAGCCCTGGTGTGCCCCCAGCTGCATTCTTCCCCCTCACCCCAAAGATCGGGATGGGAAAGCCAGCCATCTCCAAGAGGAAGTTTTCTCCAGGGAGGCCCAGAGCGAAGCAGGTAAGTGTGTGATGAAGCTGAGATCCTCAGTCTGGTTCATGTTTTTGATAGATCTTCTCTCTCTGATTCAGCTTTGCAGCTGTGTGGTAATTATTCCTTTGCACAGTCACAATGATTAGTACCAGTGTGGAGGGTATATTAATTAATGTCAAAAGGCTTTAGCTGTTCTTGTGTGCTTTCTTTCTCTCTCGCTCTGCTTTTCTCTCTCTCGCTCTTGCTCTCCCTATTTTGCTCTCATTCTCGATAGCACCCCCACCCCCCAAGCACCCCGGCACTCCTCCCCTATCCTCACTCTGGAGTGCATAACTCTGAATTAGCCCTCAGAGTAGGGGGATGGGAATTGGCACTGCTGCCAAGGGTTTGATGCTCAGGGAAAATAAAGGAGTCTTTTTGGAGGTGTATAATTCGGATCACTGTTCACTGAGCTGGAAAGCACGACTCAAACCCATTTCCACTCCGAGCTTGGGAACAGGGAGGATGCTGAGTGCTCTTCTTTTAGGACTGGCCAAGCCATCAGAAATTGAAAATTAAACTTGGCAACATGGGATCTCCGTGCGTGATTTCTCCCTAGCCTTGATTTCTCGAGAAACCATAGATTAGTGGTTCTTGTTTTCAGGTGTCTTGTTTGAAAACCTTGTTTGACTTGGAGAAAGGTTTTAATTTATTTGATCAGCTCTTTTGTGGCTGTGTATATAGTCCTTGATGAGAATTGGCAGTATGGTGAATCTCTCCCTCCTTCCCCTCTGCTTTTCTCTGGAGGATGCTCCTTCCCAGTCTTGTGAAATTTAAAGGGTGGTCGCCTCTTGTGGGGTCCAAATGGGATTTCCTGTTTGGCGTGTGTGTGTGTGTGTGTGTTTGTGGCTACGTGCACTCCTCTGTGTTCTCATGCGAGTTTGTGCTTGTTGGGCTTTGGGGATGTGCGAGTGAGGAAGAGAGTGCCTCAACACGTTTTGTTGTGCAGATGAGATTCTCCCCCACTGACTTCCTTTGTAATGTCCAGAGGAGCCTGAAGTTTATTTTGGAGACTGTAGTTTGTAGAGGTTTAGAGTGATCTTATTTTTATTGCATGGTTGATTGGGTCATCTACCTTTATAAAGACCTTCATGATAGTAATTTCCAGATGCTGGTGTTATATACCAGGCAGTTCTATGATCAGAAGCTATTACACTCATACAAAAGTTTCACATTTACGAAATCCCTCATGTTCCCACACCTCAACAGTATAAATTCTGATAAGGGGGCTATGCTAGCTCATGGATCAAACTTCTGTGCCAATGACCAGATGTTTGCAAGTTCAGATTCCAGGGCTAGTTTGCCGTTGGCCCATTGAGAATGACCTTTAACCCCTCAGCTAATCCAGCGGCTGGTATACCCTCAGTGTACAGCGGCCAACCCTGCTCTCTGACCTTAACTTCCTAACAAAACTGATACGTCAAAAGCAAAATTCTCTTGGCCTTTCATTTATTTAGCTCCTTTGATGTTATGCTAATATTTTATATAATAGATGATACTGGTTATTGGTTATTCTCCATTTTTCTTCTTAGGTTGGTCATTTGCTAATTCCGATTCACTAGCTTGTTTTTCCCTATCACACAGCACCTACCAATTGGGGAAGGTGAATGCTAGCACATGACGTCCTCTTCTGCGTAGATGAGCTTACAGATGCCCATATTTGGTTAGTGTCGCACTGATTGAAAGGAGACATTAACACCATTCTTCCAATCCATAACACACGACTAGTTTTGCTTTCTTAGACTCCTGGCCACAACAGGCCGTGGCATTCCGTGACTTGTGGTCCCCCTACAATAGCATGAATGCTTTTCTTTTGGACCACTGCGGAGCTCATTTTAATCTATTTCTTGACATAGCTTTAAAATAGATGTTGCCATAAGCAAGATTTATTCTCGAGTTGTTAGTTTGAATTGTAATACAAATAAGAGCCAACATTTGTTTGGGTTATACTGATTTTTTTTTACAGTCTTTAGGGAAAACAAAAGCATGTAACATGGAATACTTTTCAATACTACAGCGTGGTAAATTATTAAATAGGCCAAGTCATTTGACGTCGTATTATGGCCATAAGTGAATCAAACTGTGTGTGGTAACCCGACTCAGATGGTCGAAACGCACACAGTGGTTCAAGCGGCAGGTGAAGGGATAAAGAAAACAAGTTTCAGGCCCTCAGCTTATGGAAACCATGAACTTGAAGAGTGGGATATGGTGATAGTTTTTTTTTCCCCTTACTTGCTAGTGAACAGGCAAAATGTAATAGCCGGGACATGTACATTTTTGTGAGAAACGAGCATCAAAACCACAACATAGATTCAGCAGGGTGGTTCAGCTGGCCAAATGTTTTATTGAGAGTTTCAGTGATTATGATAAATTACTTTTCCTGTGCAAGTACCCATGAAGCTCTTGACACTGATTTCACTTCTTCATGATTGCCATCACAAATTAATTTAATTGTTTATGTAGTCGAATATTGAGCATGATGAAATACTGCTGTACAAAAGATAGCGTTAGGAATTGATACACACAGCATGAGTGTCTCCCGCACCTCTGCTTGCTGCTGTTTTTTTTTTTTTTTTTTAGCTTAATAACAGTGCAGGTTTGGATGTGTAATATATGTGTATATAATGACACTTAACACTAATAAACCTGCTTCCTTTGTCCTGATTGGTCAGTGCCGCACAGCATTTTAGAATATATTAAATGGAAAATATTGTATGTATATACATGTTGGTATTCATGAAAAGCAGAACATTTTACTGCTAACGTCTACATTTATGTGTTTAATGACTTTTTTTTTTTTTTTTTGGGACAAGGTGTCCTTTTTGGTATTGAAGTGAAAAATTTGGTCACGTGACAACTCCAGCTTTTAGCATCCTTGATGTTTGCTACTCAGTTTTTGGGTACAGCGAGTTTTGAAGAGAATAAGGGAGGAAGAGAAGCTCTCTCACTCCAGTTTCCTGCTGCTTTCTGCATTCCCTCCTATGAGACAGCATAATGATCATTCATGCGTTTAGTTGCATAAGAGCCAGATTGGAATTTAATGGAGAAAGTAAGGTGGTTGAAGATGGAGCAAAACTTTTCCCTCGTTCCGCTTTGCATGGCCGTTATTCAGCAATACCACTTTATCATTCTTTCTTCCTTTCTTTTTTATATAACCTTCTCTCACAAGGTCCTTATATTGAATGTATTGTCTGCTGCATGAATATTAACAGGAATGTGCTTGAATTTGGTTTCTGTTCTTCTTACTAACCCCCATCCCATACATACCTTTTTTTGCATTTTTGTGTGTCTGCATGTTTTCTCTGCTGTTATAACCCTTTTAAGTTGCATTATGTGTATGAAAACAGTATGTAATTTTATTAAGTGCCTGATATGAACTTTTGCCAGTTTGGGACAAATCTGTACATGATACATTTTGAAACTGAAGAATAGAGTTGTTTAGTGGTCCTATTGTTGTTGTTGTTGTTGTTGTTGTTGTTTTTTAAATATTATCTGTATAAGCTAAAATAATTTTCACAAGCCCCGTGCTGATTGTGTTACAGAGCATAATTACACATCCGTGCCCTGATCATCTCGTTAACGAGCTAAAATCTCCCCATGGTGCTTTATATGAAATTCCTGTTTGCTCGGCGCGTTCATCACGGCGCTGTCACGCTGGCATAATCACGCTTGTTTAGTAAACACGCAAATAGACGCTGACGCTGCCATGGAGACGGGCTGACACTTGATAACGAGGAGCATCGTGTCGAGTGTTGAGTGGATTTAGCCTCGCTGGCCTGCTGTCAGCTCGCTGCGTCTGGAAAGAGTGACTCAGCCCAATGTACTGTTTCACTCCGGGGACAAAATTACAGTTACACACCAGTAAGCAGCAGATCACAGATCCAAGTTTAAATCCACCCTGGATTTAATATTTAGAGGTTCCTGGATTCATTCTCCTCAGAGGTTTACGCCTACTTTTTGATACCAGTCAGTAACATATGCCCACTATTTCGAATAAATGTGTGGTGTACATTTTATTTATTTATTTTTTTTTGACACAGATAAGTCTGTGTGTCTATTGCAGTTTTAAGTGTGTGAAGTGGTTGTATAAAAAGCTAAACCAATAAAAATACAAAAAAAAACCAAAACAGCTAACTTGTGTCTTCAAAAAGCGAACAGAAAGTCGGATTGATAAAAATACCAAACTTCTGCAGCGTGATTGTTTATAATCCGGGC
This sequence comes from Pangasius krempfi, assembly GCA_037576825.1. NCBI lineage: Eukaryota > Metazoa > Chordata > Actinopteri > Siluriformes > Pangasiidae > Pangasius > Pangasius krempfi. The sequence goes on along the minus strand of CM074974.1, from coordinate 29,044,868 downwards.
AAGATAACAAAACTGCAAAACGACGAACGGATTCGCAGTCAGTTCTCTACAACAAGACTCGATTCAATCTAATTCTCTATGCCAAATAATTTGTCAGCGTATGTAATTTATTATACTTTGGAATAGGTAAGATCTTCCATGTCACTGGAGCAGGTTAGGGAAAATAGGTACCTCGACTCATTGTTTTGCATATTTCATCATGTGATCAGATTTTTCCCAAGCTCCTAATCGGTATCGTTTGCATTTGTTTTATGTGATGCCTGTACATGCCCGTTATTTCTGTTTTTCATGTGCCTGCTCATTTTGCTGTTTTTTTTTTGTTGTTGTTGTTGGATTCATCATTTGGCTGTGCATTTTTGTTCACTCTTTTATTCCACTCATCCTCCCTCCTCCCTCCTCCCTCTCCCCGTCCCGGTTCCCGCTCCTGCCGCTGTCCCTCAGGTTGGATGGAACAGCCGTAGTGCCGTAAGCTCCCCGTCCTGGTCTCCGGAGCACTCAGAGGCCTTGGATGGCTCTAAGAACCGGCAGCAGCAGGGCGAGCTCGTCTGGACGACGAGACTGGTAAATGAAGGGCTGTGGCAGTGGGCGGAGCTTGGTTGTTGCACGTACGGGAGTATCGGATAGCAGGACAGGGCTGGGTCGATAATTGATAATCGAACAGATTGTTCTAAATCAGTTGTATTTCCCTTCATTTATTCTCTGTATGATGAGTGATAGCACTGTTACTGGGAATTCATCTTGGCAATGTGTGCATACTTGCTTCTGGTATTTTCTCTACGCTTCTGGTATGTGAATAAATTCGGGCCTTAAGTGTCCGGAGAGCTGAGAGCTGACGATTTTTTGACACCAGCAGACAAAGCGACCTTTAGGGATGCAAAGTGGGTGGGCCAACCGACATGACGAAGTTGAGTGAACTTTAGTTTTAATGCAAATGACAAGTGAAGCAAGTTGGTGACAGACAGGAGGAGTCAGGGTGTGTTTCTGTGGTGCTGGTTCTGTCTTGACTGAAACCGATCACGTATTCGTTCCTTATCGCATATCCTCAGCTCTGAAGTGACGTGTTTGATTTACAGAAAACCAAACAGCCGCAGTGTTTCCGCCATTTTATTTATTTTTTTTAAGGTCATACCATCACACGCGATATGTAGATGGTCATTCACAGAAGTATTTTTTTTTTTATATATACACAATTAACTTCCTTCCAAATTTTAGTTTTACTGTGAAGACGTTTGATTTGTGGTCACATGGGTGGTTTTGTGTACGTTCTGCAGCTAGCTTGTGTGGATTTCATACTAGCCTTGTGAAACCATGGCAACCGGCAGTCAACTAAAGATAGAACACGCCCACCAGATCAGCAGCCTGATCAGCATAGAGCGATTTGAGTGAAAAATTGAGTTAACAAGTGTATGAATTGTTCAGCAAACCTGTGAGATGATCTCTCTCTGTGTGTGTGTGTGTGTGTGTGTGTGTGTGTGTGTGTGTGTGTGTGTGTGTGTGTGTGAGACACGATGCCTCATCAAATGGCCTCGGATGTATTTCTCTGAAGCGAGTGGATGTGTGTGTTGTAGTTACTGAAAATCTCAGCGTAGTTACTGAATAACATGCAGATCGATTAAAAAAATAAGTTACCACTTGTGAATGTTAACATTATATCAGGAAACACTGGAACATTATAACACAACACAAGGATTACACAAGGTCAAGTTACTGATTACAGGAATTAAATAGTATTTTAATTCCTGTAAAGGATCTCTACTTTCGCAGCAATAAAACAACAGTAACAACAGTATTGTAACATAAAGCTAAAGAAAACCGTCGCCAGTAAGCATTACCATTCCTTTTAATCACCCTGTACTTTGAGTTGAATAATTAATAATCTATGACTGAAAGAGGTTAATGGTCACCACAAGAGGGTTGCCAAATCTGTGTCTTTTCCACACCTTTGACTTGCTGCCATAGTCTTTGAGCGCAGCTTGAGGCTTTGGCTTTTAACATACTGTATGTTAGAGTAATTAATGTTTTCGGAGTGAATGAATTTTATACATGGTCTATTATGTACATCCGTATACTGTATATATGCTGTGGTTATGATTACACGGTAGGGGATTAACTGGTAAAATGGTGCATTAGTAGAAAAAAAAACGTATTTTTAGAGATGTAACCGAATATGATTGCGTTATTCAGAATGAACAGATAATATGTTCATTATCAACAGATGTGAATACGAGGCGCACTATTTGACAGAAAGGTTCACGGGGCATCCGGTTGAGACTGTAGGTGTGTATCCGCACCAGGATCCCGCAGGACGCAATAAAAAAAAAAGTCAAACAAGGAAGTTTTTTGCTTTCGTGCGGGCGTAAGAGCAAGCGGTGAAATATTAAGCTCGCAGGACAAACACACACCATGTTCATTAACCTTCATTTACATTCATTCATCCTTAGTAACCGCCTGATCAGGGCCACTCTGGTTTAAATTAGCCTGAAGCTAAATTATTTCGTAAATATTGAGAGCAGGAAAGTGGCAAACAAAAATAACAACAGTGTGAGTGGGATTTAAAAAAAAAAATGCACTCACATCTCTAGTTGCGACTGATTATGAACTGCTGAGGATGAGGAAGAGTCAGAGACAGAATTCACACACCGTGCTGACGCTACTGACATTTCCACCTCTGTGGGTTTTTCCAGTGTTTTTTTAACAGAAAAAAGTCTTCCAGTTTATGCTACGCCCACTTCGTTTTTAAATCTGGATGCAGATATTTGGAGAGATAACCAGATGCAGATTGTGGCATTGTGTTACAGCCCAAAGTAAATGGATAGACACTGTTTTCTGTAGAAATGTGCTTGTTTTATATCAGTGAATTGGTTTCTTTATTAATTCTTTATTAATATTCTCACAATATGTAATAAGATGAGACTCAGTTTAGGCAGACGGAGTGATTTCAGTATCGCTATATATAGTTGCTTCTTTTTTTTTTTTCAATGTCATATTACTTATAGCAGTTTATTATAATTTGGCAGTGAAAACCACAGGTTTGAAGTTTAATGTTTGACCATTAAGCTGGTTTTAAATGAACATTGAGCTGGTTTTGTCACACTTGGCAACTGGAGACATTGCAGCAGTCATTTTATTTTATTGGTGCGAAAAAATTATAATGGGAAAAATTCAGATTTGATAACGGTGCTTGTAATTAGGAAGTCGTACAGGAATTAACCCAGAGTTCAAAGTCCTATGCTGAAAGCGCACCACAAATCCTTTTACAGACCACAAAAATTACTTTGTTTTGCGCTTTTAGAGATTCACAGCGCAGACCAGACTCCTCTAACTGCGTTGCGTTTGGTGTAAAAACTAGATGCGGATTTAGGCACGGAACTCATTTTGATTCAGTGGTGCTGCGCATAAATGACGGTTTTGAAGATTGAATAATTGCAGGGAGATTTGATTAATCTGTGACTGATTGTTCAGCTCTAATTTTACTTCCTGTTGAGGCCACAGTGCACACAGACATAATGATTAGTTCTCTGCGTATTTATTAACTCCATCTTAACTGAGCCTTCTTTAGCATTTATGCCGCTTCTTCTGTGCATGAAATCTTTGCGAAATAAGGCAGCAGGTACATCATTTATTAAATTGATGCATTATTTATTTAATTAGTGTTTGTTTGCTTTGGCTCGAGACAGCAGTTCGCTTACAGCTTGTATGCGCATCATTTTATTTTTGAGGTGGAGTCACAAAGTAATCCAGAAATCGATTGAAGCCTGCCATCATTAATTTATCAATTCTTTAAACTGTGCTCAGAATAATCGAGAAGAGACGAGGCATCCAGAGCAAGGACACACACACACACACACACACACACACACACTTTCTACCCTCTGGTGTGTTGTAGTCTACAAGAATAAGACAAGGACAGCAAGTACAAATTTAGTAAGAATTAAATAAACACAAAGTGCTGTTGAATTCTTGAAGTCACAGTTCAGATTAATCAAATCGCAGGTTTACATTAATGCGCTCGGTTGAACTGTTTCTATGGTAACAACTTACACAGGGACTTGTACGGCGGACGCTCCACATAATCCGCGTCTTAAAACACGTCCCACCCAAATTGTTTTATCAGTTAAAGACAGACTTCTATAAAAGGCATCCATATTAGAAGTGCCTTTTCTCTATATAGGCTCAGACATGCACATGCTGTATAAGCTATAACAATTAACAAGATTGACGTTAATTTGGTGTGTAAGTGACGCTCCAGTGAGCATGGGACGTCTCGCGTGGCAAATATGTTCAATATATCTTCTAGCTTCCCTTCATCTCCTTCTCAAAGGGAGGAGCCAGGACATGGGGAAATGATGCAAGGAAAGGAAATGAGGAAGTGCAATTAAAGAAATGAGAAGAAACCGTTGATTTCTTATCTTCTTGCTTGATAAAGCCGGTGCCACGCCTTTCCCCAAATGATTTCCCTGCTCGAAATGCCACATTTTCCATACAGTACAATACAGCTCAAAGAGCTTTGGAAAGAAAAAAAGGCAGATAAGAAAACAGCATGAAGGAAGAAGCAGGAAATAAAAAATGTAATAGAAATTCTAAAATTAAACATAATACTAAAACAGTCAAATTAACAGTAAAAAGTATAGTGAAAAAGCACAAACCTTTCACTTCAGGTAAAGTACAAGAAAGAGTCAGAGAAGAGTCACAAGACATCTGTGCTAATAATAATAACAATAATAATATAGCAACTTTCACACATTAAAAATAGATGTGTGAATCTCCTACTTTTAGACAATGTGATATGCTTCACGAAGTATATACACTCCAAAAACAATAAATTAAACAAGTAATGTTGCCATACGCTTCAGTTCACTACTTGATACGATTCAGTTAAGCACTGATATTATTTGTTGATCATGAATAGGATTCGATTCAGCATCGATATGATACAATTCAATTTAGCACCGATTCTGATTGGTTCAGCAACGATACAATTCAATTTAGCGCCAATATGAATCAATTCAGCATAAATATGGTTCGATTCAGCACTGATACGGTTCGATTCAGCACTGATACGATTCGATTCAGCTTGAATGTGATTCGATTCAGCATGAATGTGATTCGATTCAGCTTGAATGTGATTCGATTCAGCATGAATGTGATTCGATTCAGCTTGAATGTGATTCGATTCAGCTTGAATGTGATTCGATTCAGCTTGAATGTGATTCGATTCAGCTTGAATGTGATTCGATTCAGCACTGATGTGATTCACTGTAGGACCAGTATGCGTCAATTCTGGTCTGGTTTGTGGTTTGCAAGGTTTGTGGTGTTATGACATATCTAGTTCCTGTGTTTACGTATTGACGGACAAAATGTGCTCATCTGAAAACAGCAGCTTTTACCAGTAGCGTCCCCACTGTAGAAACGTGTACCATTGTAGAGTAATTCTGTATCCACTGTGATTATTGTGCTGTTTAGCCTCTTTGTATTTTGTGTTGAGGCCTTGCATTAATTTTCCATTGGCACTGGTGCTTTAACCCTCTTTAACATGATTCGAGAAATATCCTCGTACACAGCCTAGTTACTGTAACAAATTAATTTATTAGAACTACTTTTGTTGGACGATATATTGTCCCAGAGATAATTGCGATAAACGATATTATTGTCATTTTAAGACCATTTTATGCCACTGATATAATGATAACATAATAGCATAGTTTTTGTCTTCTGACGCAAATATGCTTTAAATTTAGTCATTATTTCATTTACATTTACATTTATGGCATTTGGCCGACGCCCCTTATCCAGAGCGACTTACAGTAGTGCTTTGAAGTCTATCAAAAACACACTCTGATACTGGCTCACTAGGTCACAAACCAGGAATACCATCAGTCTGTTGGGGGGGAATTTTGTTTTTGTTTGTTTTTTGTAAGTGCTAACTTAAGTAGTTTATGAAGAGGTAGGTCTTTAGATGTTGTTTGAAGGCTGCCAGTGATTCAGCTGTTCGGACATCTAGGGGAAGTTCATTCCACCACCGTGGTGTCAGAACCGAGAAGAGTCTCGACGCATGTCTTCCTTGTACCCCGAGAGATGGTGGGACCAGTCGGGCAGTGCTAGAGGACCGGAGGGAGCGTGGTGCCACGCGAGGTGTGATAAGAGCTCTGAGATAAGTGGGTGCTGGTCCGTTTTTGGCTTTGTAGGCGATCAGTGTTTTAAATCTGATGCGGGCAGCTACAGGAAGCCAGTGGAGGGAGCGCAGCAATGGGGTGGTGTGGGAAAA
>CM074974.1:28997997-29031284 GCA_037576825.1 Pangasius krempfi | reverse complement strand
CTAAAGAGGATTTATGCTGATGTTGCCCAAAAACCCTATTTTGTTCAGGCGTTTCCAAACTTTTGGAGGGCAGTGTAGTATAAAAAATAAAATAATATAGCCTAAAAATATAAAACCTTAAGGTTTATTCCTTATTTCCGACATGAATAAAATTGCCTGTAAAGAAAACCGCTAAAGATGTACACACAAACACGTTCTTTCTTTATTTATTTATTTATTTATTTATACTTTAGCTTTTAATTATTTGCTTTATTGTTACATTACATTTGTAATATTTGAATTATTATACGATTATTTTTTATGCACTTTTTATTATTTATTATATCTTATGTTAGTCTTCTTCTTTCTGCAAATTTTACTATTTTATTTTTGAATACATTTTTTTTTACTTCACATTATAAAGTGCTTAGAGCTGAATTTTAAATGTATATATGCTGCATAAATATTATTATTATCATTATTATTATTAATATTATTATTAAAGGGCGTATTAAAAAGTGCATTGGCCCCTTTACCTTTCAAACGTACATGATTTTTGTTAATTGTGTACGAGTGTTGCATTGGTCAGGTCTGGGTGTATTTACTTTTGCCCGGTCCTCAGGTGGATGCACGCGTCCTGTCAGGGTCTGATCTCAGATGAAGAGGTGGAGAATGCGGCGGATGACGGCTTCGACTGCACGATGTGCAGGATGCTGACGCTCCCACACCAGGGTACGTGCGAGCTCTCAGTGGCGCATTCAGAAGAGATTTTGCATAGACGTGATTAATGGAGCAGAACAGGGTTTTTTTTCCCCTAATGTGTAGGAATATTATGTAATTATAATGCGTTAGAGCATCTGGCTGTGCCATTCTGCTCCATCATTGCTTTAATTAGTGCTACCATTTGAGAAATCGAGAGTCCTGCAGAGCTTCAGCTTTACATTTACATTTATTTTTTCCTCATTTGGCTGCTGCTTTTATCCAGCGTGACTTACAGCTGAGACGGGATGCAGCTGAGCAGATGAAGGTTATGACGCCCAACAGAGGCAGTCATGTCAGTTTTTTCAGCACAGATATATTAATGTCAAAGAACAACCAGATTTGTGATTGAAATTGAACCGCAAATGAATAAAAATGCGAAGCCTTTGTTAAAGTGTGAAGCTATAAGTGGATTTGCTATCGTAATTTTTCCCTTGTTAAGCCGTGGATATCTGAGATGAGATGCAACTTATAGGAAGTCTCTACAGCAGGTATTTGCTAATAATCAGTACTAATATTAAGCAGACGGGTACGGATTAACCTCTCGCACACCCGGCTAACTGAGATGCAGGAACGTCCGTAACAGAGACGTCAGAGAGGTGAGACTGTTCAGGGCTGGAGATAAACTGTGTAACAGAGCGAGCGCCCACGTTTGGCCGTCTCAGTTCGGAGATGATCCGCGGAACAGAACAGAAGCCAAGGGCTCATGGCGGCTTTCGAGCAGCAGAAGGATGTGTCGGCATTTCAGCCAGTGAAACACATTCCCGGCCAAATTTAATATATTAAAATAGCAGATGGCCTAAATGTGAAATTTCATTCCAGCCTGTCCTCATTTATGTGTGTGATGTGGTGGCTTTAGGCTGATGTGTTTCGTCCGTGATGGAGTCAGCGTGCATTATTACGCGTGTAAAAGAAGCCAAGACAAATAAATGTGAAGGAAACCTGAATAATTGTGTGTTTTGTGGATGTGTTTTGTCTCAGGTGGTCCTGTTGCAAAGCTCACAGAGAGCAGCAGCAGCAGCAGCATTGAGCCACCAGTGGCCATACAGACTGCGCCTAGAATCAGGGAGTATGGTAAGCACACACACACACACACACACACACACACGTGTACACACACACACACACACACACGTGTACACACACAGTCTAATTTACTTTTAGGCTACTGTTTTCAGAGATCTGGACATATGATTAAGTATGGGTGTAAACAAATACTGATGTTTCAAATTGAAATATCAGTTTAACTGTCTCTGATACGGACGCGTCGCTTTCCGAGCCTAGATTTAAATCAAAACAGAAAAGATGTTACGATTAAACGGTCAAAAATCTGATTCTGCCGCCGATAAAAACCGCCACACACTCCCTGGATTGTGTGAGAAAGACTGAGAGTGACGAAGGCAGCATGGAGTGTTTGTTTTTCTGTCTAAGTGCCATGTTTACAAAGCCGTATTATAATCCTACACAAACGCACATTTCTTTCAGCTTCATTAGAAGAGCTTGTCGTAGGGGGCGTGGCCACGGAAGTTACGCTTGATCATTAGTAGGTCACATGAACATGACATTGTGTATAGGGTGTACATGTGCTAATAACAAACCTAAACCTCCCAGATGCATCACTTCTCTTTTAAACATCTCGATCTTTTAAATCTATACTTTAGATTTCTGTCTTTTAAAGCGATTTTCAGTGAGAGACATTAGAAAAGTTCGAGTGCTTTCTGGAGTAAAGAAAAAGTGACTGTAATGCAGTTTTTACTAACATGTCAGTTCAGGTGAGAAATATATTACCTGCGGTTATTTCTACTGCTCATTTTATTTTAAGGTGAAATACAGCGTCTTCTTTCCAGACACGTGCACGTGCAGACTGTAAAAAAAAAAAAATTACAAACATGTAAAACTAATCCAATCATCAATAGGTTGGAAAATATCGGCTTTCTCGAAATACCTCAGTTAAAGCAATTAACTTGAACTGGACAGCTACTTCTTATTATATACATTAGTTGTCATGGTAACCAGAAACAGAACCTGCATATCACGCTAGCTAACTTAGCTAATGTCACTGATGATACAGAGCAGCCATGACTTTTGTCATATTGCAGAGAATGTAATAAATTAAAACTTCAAAAAAATTAAGTTTGTAAAATTAGATTTGTCACATCTTTCTCCCTATCAGACTTCCAGAAGACGTACACTCAGGACGGTGTGTGTCTGACTGAATCGGGTCTGTGCCAGCTGCAGAGCCTGTCCGTGTCTTCTGGACGGCGGCGGCGGGCCAAACCCAAACTCCGACTCAGGATCATCAACCAGAACAGCGTGGCCGTGCTTCAGGCTCCAGCGGATCCACAGTCCGAGTTCTCCAGAGAGGGTGACATGGACGACAGCAGAGGTACGTGTGTGTGTGCGTGTGTGTGTGCGTGTGTGTGTGCGTGTGTGTGTGCGTGTGTGTGCGTGTGTGTGTGCGTGTGTGTGTGTGTGCGTGTGTGTGTGCGCGCGCGTGTGTGTGCGCGTGTGTGCGTGTGCGTGTGTGTGTGTGTGTGTGTGTGTGTGTGCATGGCATCACTCAGAGGATGGGTTCCTCTTAAAGTTCCCCTGAAATGAAAGTGGCATGTGAGCTTTGTGTCCCTGTCCCTTAGTGTACACACCACCAATACAATAGTGCATCTAGAAAATATTACTTTTATTATTATTATTATTTATAATTTTCTCATTGCAGTGTTATAGTTTGTCATTTCCAGGAAAATGATTAAATTTTTTTTTTAAATAACTCATCCTCCCCTTTTTAAAATGCTCTCTAGAATGTATACGTCCCGCCCCTAGGGGCGTGTCTTGCTCAACCAACCATCGCTTGGTTGAAAATGGGTTGGAGTCTGTTCATTTGGAAGAGGGTGGAGTTTGTGTGAGTTCATGGTCATGCGATACGCGCTTTTGAGTGGAGTGTTTTCCCAGCTACGTCAGACTGATGGAGAATTCGCTCTTTATACACCATCGAGGTTTCTCCATCAGTAAGAGTCAGTACTATCACTTTATGGCCATCTGTCACCATTGACGCCTGGTTACCGTGGGTGAAGGCGGCGGTGAGAAATCCTCCACAGCCGGCAGAAGGCTTTGCCGTTCTCCATATGTAGCTAGTTCTCTAAGCTCCTGTCAGGTGTGTTTATGTTGAACGGGGGTGTGGCTTACTTTGAACGCTGTTGGTTGTTGTGTAAATCAGTCAAGCGCTTCAACACGCCATCACTCCGACTTCCTGTTTTAAAAGACAATACGTCAAAATACGAACGCAAATCACGCCTCTCAAGCAGTTTTTCGAGGGCTTTAAGTTTTAGGTTCTGTCCAGTGTTGTCACTGGTTGGTTCTAGAGATCTGAATCTACATCTAGATTTATATAAATCGGCTTATATAAATCAGTGTCTGTTGTGAAATGGGCTACACAAGGACTGCTGCTGTGCTCCGCGTGTTTCCCAGCCTTATTGGGGATAAGTGGGATTTCTGCTATTGTTCGGATAGCATAATCAAGACAACCGCGTCTTAAGTAACTGATTCTTAATACGATGTTGAGTCGATGACGATGGATATTTTTAGTGCTCGGTTCACTCTGGTGTCTGATCAGCACCCAGAGATGGAGAAGAGATGACGTAACCCCCGTTAGCTAAAGAGAAGAAAAGGATAAGAGCTAGGTGGAGGATGTCGGAGGGAGATGGAGACGTGCTGTGGTGCTGGGAGTGCAAAAGCGTGTAATGAATCTGACTAAGGGAAGAAAAGCTTTGAACAGCAGTCAGTAAATCGTACCATGAGCTCCTGGCCTGCTCTCATCTAATTAATGACTGCTTCATCCATCAGCACGGCAGGAGAAGGGTTTGAAGATCTCGATCCTCTCTCAGTAACACTAACCAGGGTCCCTACTGTCATGGAAATCCCAGAAAAAGTCATGGAATAGAGAACAATTTAGACCAGAAAATAGCAGTTTTGGAAAAGTTATGAATTTTTTTATTACCTCTGATATTACAGCAGTGGTAGCTCAGTGGTTAAGACGTTGGACTTCTGATGGGAAGGTTGAGAGTTCAAATCCCAGCACCGCCGAGCTGCCACTGCTGGGCCCCTGAGCAAGGCCCTTAGCCCTCAACTGCTCAGTCGTGTAAATGAGATAATTGTGAGTCGCTCTGGATAACAGTGTCTGCCAAATGCCGTAAATGTAAATATTATCACGAGTCACTTCAGGGCAGCGGTTCTTAATTAATTTATTTTTCTTCTTTTAAGGACCCCTTTGTGTGTCACTGTGACCCACCCGAACCCCAGAAAGCAATGACTTTCCAGAAAACTTGTGAAGTGGACACACTTGGTTGACAAATATTGAAGTGTAATAACGTTTAACATTCAGCATCTGCTCTTTTTAAACACGTAACTTTTTACTCTCATGCATGCAGTCGTTAAGTTTTCCAGGCTTTAGCACTCCTGGTAGTTTTCTTTTTAATGAACTCTTTAATGCATGGAGTCCATGCTCATGTCACTGACACTCATGGACAGTCAATTTAAGGCTCGTTTTTATTTTTTAGGAAAATAGAAGATGCAAATCACCCTCAAATCACTCGAGATCATTACTGTAAATTAAAGTAAGATTCTGTAGCTCTGTAGTTCTCAAGCTTTACTTATTTTCTCCATAAAAAATAAATGAAGTAAAATGATTGTGCCAGATTCCACTGAATGCCTCCGAGTACCACTTTGCATCATGCAGTAGTCCCAAACTGTAAATTTTGTATGTTCAGAAATATTTTTTTTGTTTTCATTATATATTTTAGACCTGAATGTTAAAAATTTTGGACATTGGAATATTTATTTATTTATTAATTAATTAATTTATTTATTTATTTATTCATTTCAGGCATACTCTCTTAGCTATTTTTTTAATTAACTCATGGCCAATCCATTTATTTCTCAAAAATCTAAAGAATCTGTGTGTGTGTGTACAAATAATTTATGCTTGAAAGGGTTATTTTGCGTGTTTCCTGTCTTCATTAGCCTGAATATTGCTCTTAAGAGTGTTTGATGATTTATTTGTTTATATTTTGGGGGCCGGATGAGTTCATTAGGAAGTATCGCAGGCTTGGAGATGGAGAAATGTCTGCAGTAGGAAGCAGGTGCACTCACACGTGGGAGGTGCAGGATTGAAATATAGTCTCGCTCTCAGCACAAACTTGTAGGCTGAGGGTCAGGAAACATCGATAGAGATTTTAGAACAGCCTGTGTGTGAGAGTGTGTGAGAGTGTGAGAGTGTGAGAGTGTGTGTGTGTGTGTGTGTGTGTGTGTGTGTGTGTAATACAATAACCTGCTAAGTGAGATTCTGCATTACTATGTGTAGAGGGGGATCTGATGGATTGTGACGGGAAGTCTGACTCGAGCCCTGAGCGAGAGCCCAACGATGAAGAACTGAAAATTTCTGAAGGCCTCGACGGGATCAAGAAGAGGAAGAGGAAACCCTACAGGCCAGGTGAGGAAACAGGAAAAATATATATAAACAGAAAAAAAAAAGGGGGGGGGGGGGGATAGAGGAAGGGAGTAAAAGAAAGAGTGTAGGGGAGAAAGGGAAGGGGAAGTGCACTTATCAGAAAGGACAGCTCCACTGGAGTGTGAAATGATGTGGCTGCACAATCCCAACCTTAAATAGCATCCCACAGAGCTCCTGGCTAAGCAGCACTTCCGAAAAGAACTCTTACTCTGAGCTCTAGAAAAAAAAAAGTAGTAATCTCTTAAAAGAGCTTAGCATTTTTTAAGTACTTGTAGCAGTATAGCTCAATTTAAATATGACATGCTTCTTTAAGTGGAAGTTAAGTTTTGCACTTCTGTTCATTTTTCTCCTTTAAGCATTGCCTGTTATCATATATGGACTTAAACTGCTACCTTGGTGAGAATTCATGTGGTGTTGTTTTTTGCCACACAGTCCAAACTGAAGTCTTCAGCAGAGTTGATCCAGTCCAGTACAGAAATATACAGTAATTTTAACACTCTCTTAGAATCTCTAGGTATCCTGCAGCCCAGGAGAATTTTGTGTTAACGAAATAATTTTGTAGACAAAAAACTAAGATTAAAATGTCATTAATGACTTTTTTCAAGAAGTAATCTAAACGATAGCTAAATAGTATTTCAGAATTCTGTTCAAAATATATGACAGAATGTAACAACAACATTTTCCTCAGCTAGTAATAAATGAGATGGAAACGTCAGAACCGGTGGCTTGACCAGGAGTCTCGTCTGGTGTGTGTATTTGTAAAAGATCCTGTCGCACTGCATACTTGGTTGCCTTACATTAACAGCATTTTCTGTTATAGTGGCATTATTTTTATTTAATCAGAGCACTTCAGAGCAGGAGGATAATCCCGTCCTGTGAAACAGTCTGCCGTTCCATTTAAGAAGGAGTTATAACGTATTTGAGATGTGAATACTGAGAAGAATAATCAGTGGAAATGTTTGGGGGTGGGGGGAGGCTAGCACCTTTACTTTTCATTGACTAAACTGTTCAGTTTTCGTTGACTAAAACTGTAGTTTTTTTGTCAGCTAAATCAAGACTCAAAGATGGCAAGTTAGAATCCCAACAATCATCTGAGGCCGTCATCCGTGATTCTGAGTCCATGAGAGCAAAAACTGGCCATGTTCTCTGGGTGGGAGGGGCGGCTTACTCTCTCTTCCCCGTCAATCACAGCAACATGAGCCAGTCGTTCATGTCTGTGAGCTCATGTATGCAGAAGAGGGAGGATAGCGCTTTCCTCCAAGTGTGTGATGCGGCTTGAGCAGCAGTTAGAAAAAGGTGTTTTGAAGGAAGCTCATTAGTCTTCACCCTCACTGGTTGGTAGCTGTGGTGAGCTCACTGGCGAGTGGGAATTTGCCAGACTAAATTAGGGAGAATATGGGGGGAAAAATACAAGATTATTGTTGATTTTCAAACAACCAAGACCAACTACATTTAAATTAGCTTTTAATATTAACACTGCCTCAGATTTACAGCTTACACTTGGGGTTATGTGTGAAGGTGAGTCAAATGAAAATCTTACAATTGCATCATAAATTAGAGAAAATAAACTGAAAACTAGTTTAGAGAAAAACATAAATAAATAAAAATTGTCCATTGTTCTCTACAGCCCCTTTTACTGCTCCCTTAAACTTGATACAATTTTGTGAAAACCTATTTACGATAATGCAAAATAAAAAAATAAAAAAAAGAATTAAGGTTCTCATCCTTGTGTGTCCACATTGATTTTGTAGAAATTACAGCCCTATTGAATGCAATCCCCATTTCAGGAGAACATAGGTTCTTGTGTCAGTTTTACCTGCAGCAGTTGCATCAACTTGTACATCACATTTTACTTGAGGCAAAAAAAAAAATCCCCAAAAAAAAACAAACAAGAACTGAAAACTGCATGGCCTGGCACCGCAGCAGCAGAAAGATACCCAGCGTCTGGTATGAAGTTCAGACTTCTGCCTGTCAAATCTTTTGGAACAATGTACTAATTATTTGTCCAAAGATTATGCTAATTTTCCCAATTACTTTTGCTCGCTTGCCTTTGTATAAAGAATAGGCTGTGATTCATTTATGGTGTGCCCGATTTCGATGCAAATTCCCTTTAATTAAATTTGACATTCTGTGTGTTAACTTTATAGGCATTGTTTCATTTAAGATTCACTGGAGTTCAGAACTGAAACAGCACAAAATAGGCATTTTGAATGACTTTTATCAGAAAGGACAGCTCCAGCATAAAGCAGTAACATGCTTTATACCATTAAGCTCATATTTGGATATGTTGATATGTTAAAATATAGCTGATACTTGGTGAGTAGATGATGATGCATTAATTAGCTAATGTTTTAGACTCTACTTACTTAGAATGAAATATTCTCAAATCTTGATGACTTGATGATGTGTAGCAGCAAGTTAAAGAGGGTGAGCATGATTAGCCATGGGCTCTGGGGGGGATGGCTGGTTTTACCCTTTCACCTGTCAATCAGACTGAGGCTAGTTAATATTGGACGTCTGCTATAATACGTTGCATGAGCAGCACTTTAAAAAGGTGCAGTAACTGACAGCAGGTGTCTGAGGAAGCATGGCATTAGCTGTTACTCTTCCTGGTTGGTATCCACCCAACAAACTATGACTAAATTGGGAGAATATGGAACAGAAATTAAAAAAAAAAAATCCTTTGCTTGATATCAGCAAAAAGTACAAGTATTAGGGTTAGAATTTCTTTAAAAAAAAAAAAAAAACAGGGTCCTGTTCCTATACTGGTTCAACCCAATCTCTGGAAGACAATAGACAGCAATTTTCTTCCAGTTTCATCATTTGCTATTTAGCTAGCTCTTCCCCATGACATGTCAGCTACCAATCTTGAGAACTTCCTCTCAGTCACATGAAGCCAGCCACCACAACATCAATTGCTGCTAATGCTATGTCACGGGGCAGCTGAAGACTCTGAGGAAAGTGTTATCTGCCCTCTTCCGCATCCATGAGCTGACGGATGCCTAAAGTCATCTAGTGTTGCTTTGATTGACAGGAGAGAGTAGCGCCATCCGTTCCACCCAGAAAGCACTGCCAATTTTGCTGCCTTGGACTCCCGGCCGCAGATAGCTATGTCATCGTCATGTGGTCGGGCGAAAGCTTTTCTGCGCCACTTGGAAGCCAGAGTTTAGAGCTCTTGATTCAGATATTGCTTTTGGCTTGGTTAATATTGTGTGTACTGCTTTATCATGGATTGTTGTGTTGCCCTGACCCCTTTGCTGATTTTGTCAGGACCCTGAGGCAAGAGAGTTTCTAAGTCAGATAGATTTGATTTGGATCGCATCAAATTTAGGATGCATTTACATTTGGCAGACATTTTTATGCAAAGCAACTAACAGTTGAGCTGATGGGTGTTAAGGGTTTTGCTCTTGGCAGCATGGTGGTACCGGGATTCAAACATTCAACCTTCAGATCAATAGTCCAGAGCCCAAACTGCTGAGCCACCAGGACTATTCGTGAAAGACATCTTAGGATGGACCGATCAGTGGTGCTAATGTGCGTCAGTGAAAACTAGCAGCTGTGACACCTTCCTAATGAATGGCTACTTTTCAGGCATTATTAGCAATGTAACATTTGTTTCCTTTGTTTTAAATAAGAAATAATGGAATGGATTCATGTCCACTTTTCACTAATTGAGCTTTTTCTTGGCTGTGTTTTTCCCCGATCGATGGAACCAAAGGCATTATGGAGGATTGATAGTGTGTTGGTGCTGAGTTTCAGACATTAGTCAGGGGATTTTCATTTATATCTTTAAACCTACCATAGCCAGAGGAAAACAAAAAAGTCATTGAAGAATTCCGGTGAATGCTTTTTTTTTTTTTTTTTTTTTTGTTTTGTTTTTATTTATTTTATTTTTTATAAGGATTGGGGTGACTCTGTGGTTAAGGCTTTGGGCTTATGATTGGAAGATTTATGAGCTCATATCCTAGCGCGGCCAAGCTACCATGGTTGGGTCCTTGAGCAAGACCTTTAACCTTCAACTGCTCAGTTTGGATAAAAGCATCTATCAAATGAGGAAATGTAAATGTGTAGTTCAAAGTTGTTTTACACAACTGGATTATACTCCCTAAATATTATTTTATTGATATTTTCGAGGCCTGCAGCTATATCTCTTGGCTTAAAATTCAGTTTTCTCTTTTTTTATCCATTCATAACTCCAGTTGGATGCTAGTTTGCATAAGTGCTCATTGGCATCTCAGAGGAAGAATGGCTGAGGAAGCGGCTTGGACTGTGCCAGACTGGCTGGCCCAAAATAGGCTCACCTGAAATAGTTCCTGGAGTGCAGTGCACAGCAAAGAGCCAAGATGAATCACCCTGCTGCCAGGCTGCAGCTCGTGCGTCAGCCTGAATAATAGAGATTAATGTCAGCGTTTCACTATCAGTGTCCCACATTATTAATTCCTGACTGGATCCATTACCTAGTTTGGAGCTCATATTGGCATTTGTTTTTTGATCTCTCATCACTTTCTTTCTAGGTATTGGTGGGTTTATGGTTCGTCAGAGGAGCAAGACCGGGCAAGGCAAAACCAAGCGATGCCTGACCAGGAAGGACTCCGCTGGATCGCTTGGAGAAAACCCCACTGGGAAAGATGAAGGTAAGGTTGAAATTCCCTTTCGAAATTCCAGTCCAAATTTCGGTTCCAGGTCTTGGGAGCAGGGTTGCCAGTCTTGAGGTTTTTACCTCCAATATGTGGGCTGATTTTGGAACAAGCATGCAGATGGAAAAGGCAAGAACACGGGTGGTCATTTATTTTTGGGATAGTGCAAAAATAGTCCATGGCCACCAATGGAAATATTTTAATGGTGATAATCAGAATTAAATTAAATAAAATTCTGCAAACATAGACTACGTCATGCAAAGGGAAAGGATAAGTCCAGAAAGTGTATCAGTGATGTACAGAACCGTTTCTGTAGACAAGATAGCTACTGAAAATCAGAAGTGTGTGTGCACCACAGTCAACTTGATTCCCACGCAATGACTGAGAAAAAATGAATGTGTCCAGTCCCTTTTCCAGTGGCCAAACTTTTTGGGCTAGTTTCAGGTATTTTTATGCCTTTTTTATATATAGATATAATTGCGCTGGAAATTTTACTGAGACCTGGCAACCCTGATTGGGAGCCCATTTTTGTTTTTTTGTTTTCCTACTTAAACGAACTAGGTACAGTGTTTTGAAGAGGGTTTAATAATTACTTACCTGATTAATTTTGGTGTGTAGAGTACAGACACCACAAACTGTGTACTGAATAGAAAATTATTGATCCAAGTTGAAATAGTGCTTTGAATAGATAAGCCCTGAACGTCATTTAGTCAAGAAGGTATGGTCAGTGTACGTTCCATTCAACTGATTTCATATTGCATTGGTGGGAAAAAATATTAATTTTAATGTGTGCCAAGAAAAATACAAATAGAATAAAAACCTCCTTGTTTCCCTTTTTTTTTTTTTTAAACGAAAAATGAATGAAAAAATGAATGCACCCTATACAGAGCTAGTATGATTGATGAATGGAAATCCAAATCCACTGCACAAAAATTTTATTTTAGTATAGATCTTTTCTAAAACTTTTCTCCTCCTCTGGTTGCCCAGGCTGGAATGAACCAGACACCCCTGTAGACAAGACGCCGCCTGTGGCTGAACCTTTAGAGAAGGTCAAGAAGAGGTACAGGAAGAAGAAAACCAAACTGGAGGAGGCGTTCCCTTCATATCTGCAGGTACATCACTGCACCATGCTTCTTTACCATTCAGAAAGTCTGGCCTGGGATTTAATTTAATAGCGTTCCAGTTTCATTTCCTATGCCCTGGTCTAGTCCTGGGCTCCCTTCTTGCTTTGTGCATTACTGAGTTAGCTGCATTGCATTGTTGGCGAATTGCTTATTTAATTCCGTTGACTTTGAAGGTTTTTTTCGGAAGACAATAAATCTATAAGCTCATATCTGCTTACGAGCAGCAAATGTTATTTGTATAATTTATAGTTTAAAATGGCCAAATCGAGGTCACATAATTGTAATGTGGACTCACTGTTTACTTTTTCAGTCTCTGCGATGCAGGTTTGTTACATCAGTGGGAACAAGTTTAGTAAAGGTGTCTAGAAACAGTACTAAAAGAGCTGTATTTAGCCGTTATGTAACCCACAGCTGGAACCAACTTTCAGAAGATCCGTGTCAAGCTTAGCTGTGTAGTTATTTTGTCTTATTAACTTCAAGACGAGACTGAGAGGCTGGTGAGGGAATGACTGTATATAGCTTCTATTATGTAAGTGAGAACCGGGACTAACTTGTCTAGAGGACATCCAGTAACATCAAATGTAACTATAAACAGTCAAAATGATTGGATTATTTTCAGCACAGTCCGCCGTCTGTTATTCCATATTCCTTATCTTACTATTTTATGTTATTATAGTATTTTATATTCTGCTATATCTTGTTCATCGCATGTTATTGTGAAGCACGTCGAGTTTGCTCAGTATATCAATTGTGCTGTACAAATAAACTTGCCTTGCCTCTAAATTTACTACTGCAAATGAATTAAATTAATTAAAATTGTGTAAAGAAAACATCCACAATTTAATGAATTCTTCAGCTGTGCAGTCTTAGAACCAAATTAACCTGTTTGTAATTGTCATGCAAATGCCATCTTGTTTGTCATGCAGCGTATGAAGAATGGGGCCTTGGGCAGGTTTCCTAAAATAGCGAATAACTATAAAGCATGTAATTCTTTTCACATTTACCTTTAACTTGTATTCTGAGACCTTAGAGCTATAGAGTTGGATCAGACTTTTTGTTTTTGGTAAAATAACTGTAGCACCAAAATATTGGTTTACGGTATAAAAATGTTTAAATGGTCTATCTGCTCGTGAAGGGACAAACTGTTATGGCTCAATATCTTAACATCTTAAGTTCCTGATTTGTTAAATGTGACCATAATTTCTTGTTCAGACTTAGACTCTGTGATTACAAGCTGTTCAGAACCCTTAGACTCGACAGCATTGTACTACCACCACCATGCTTCAGAGACGGCATGAAGGTTTACAAAATCAAGAAACGTCTTTAGATGTTAAATGTTTTTGAGTAGAGCCATCATTTCCTCTGTTGAAGCCTAATCCTCTGTTGGCTTTCAGCAAAAATAAAAGCTATTCATCATTATATTTATAAAAGCTACATGCCCCTGCGGAGTAAGACTTGGGTTTGGCATTAGTGCGAGCAGATCTCCACTCGTCAGCGTGAACACGTCTGCTTTCAAAAGGATGCTCATGCTCAGTGCTGGCAAGCCGGCCATGCATTAAGTGCACCAGCTGTCATTTTGGGCTCTTCTTGTTCAGCAAGCCTCAAATTAAACTTAAAGGTCCTCACCAGAGACATGACTTTAATCAATTATTTAAATCCCAGCGCATTAGGCTTTTAATGTTTTAGCGCAGCAGGGTGCAGTCAGATTGATAGTTGAGCTCTGTCAGATATAGTGAAGTGCTACGAAGTTACTTAGCAAGAGAACTCGTCTTTAACATTTTTATGTCCACATGTCTTCCTTTTTACGGTTCGTTACAAAAGTGTGACTGCACTTTGAACATCTGTTTATATGTGCTTCTATGAGTGGCTGATTAAAATGTTCTGCTTTTCATCAACATAATAAGAGTAAATAAAGACAACAGTATTTATTCATGCATCATTACACATATTATAGTGTCGTATCTTCAGAGAAGAAATGGTTTAAGCTAGGACAAGACAATAGGGTGATGTAATCGCATATTGGCGATGGTTGAAATGGAGTCAGCGCCGATCCGTGACAGACGATGATAACAGGCCAGCATGACCCTAATTATATTAACCTTATCCTAAAAATACAAAAGTTAAGAGTAGGACGATATAATAGGCTGTTTGTTTATTTATTTGTTTGTTTGTTTCCCCCTAAAGGATGTTATAATTATTTGTTTAATTACAATATTTGTATTAATTTACTTATTTGATTATACATTATATTTCATTTTTAAATTCTTAGTTTTCAATTATTTTTAAATATACTTACATAATCCCAGTTAAACACTTTTTGTAGCTTCTGATCAAGCCTGCACAGTAGTTAAACAGTATTTTGTACTATTTCACAACAACACCAGATCATTTCTGTTACTATTACGTTATCTAAAACAACAGAATTGTTTCAGTTTATTCTTTTAAACCACAGTGTTTTTGGTTTACACTTTTCATGCTGTATGACCCAGCGTCTTCTGAGTTCAACGAATCCCTGACACTCTTTTCTAAAACGTCCGTAGACCTGATTTAGTCATTTAGGCTGACCCTTAGAACATTGTGCCCTACAGCATTGTACTCCCACCACCGTGCTTCACAGATGCGATAGGTTCTGATGATAGGTTTATTTCTAGAGAGCTGTTCTCTGTCGGCTCCTAAGACTTCAGGAGTTTTCATTGCTGTTTGTGTTTGCTGGTGTCTTCCAGGAGGCTTTCTTTGGGAAGGAACTCCTGGATAAGAGTAAACAGATTAAGCAGGAATTGGAAACGGGGCCAGTAGAGGAGGAGGTGGCACACGGAGACAGCAAACCGCCCAGTGCTAACTCCAGCTTTCTAGATCCCTCTTCAGATCCGCTCCTCAGTGCCGCAGCCACTCCCATCTCTGGAAAAGCTGGGACACTGCGTATGTTCATCCAGACACACACGCACACACACACACACACACACGCACGCACGCACACACGCATACACACACAGACAGACAGACAGACAGACAGACAGATGTATAGATATACATATATCTGTACCATTCTCTTTTTCTAATTTCTTCCTTTCTCCCTTTTTTTCAACTTGTGTATATATTCTTTGTGAATAGTCCTCCATAATTTGGGAAATAATATATCTTTCCTGCCCAAATGCTGCCACATCAGATCCTGTTTTCCTGCTGTGGGCTTCTCTGAAGTCTGTAGGGAAGGATAATGCACTTTATCAGTTTATTTCTCTTCTCGCTTCTCTCCCACAGCACAGCATAAAGCTAAAGCACACTATTTTATCTCCGAGCACACTGCATGAGGGCGTACATTTGTTTGTATTTTTGCTAGAGGAAAAAACTGACACAGCTTTGGACCTTTTTTTTTTTTTTCTTCAGTCTTCTTTGATCCTTAACAAGTACATTCTTGAAGGCAGTTCAAGAAGAGGATCATTTCAGTCAACTCATTGTCCACTGTGCCTCCTCATCCTCAGTTCTGTCATGCTTCATTTAAATCCTGCCCCACAGCCCAGCACTCATCTAGGAGCCCTCAGTGCTAGCCAGGCCTAAGCTGCACTTAAAACCCAATCTACCAGCTCTCATCCGAGTTCCCAGAGTTCCCCCGTCTGGCCACTTTGGAAAGGATAGAACTCCCAGTAATCAAAGGGCTGGGTTTTGAAAGCCTTGCTTGTGTTCACTGGGAGAAAATACTTTTAGGTCTGCTTATTTGTCCAAGGGCATACATAGACACAAAGAAATTGAGGCTATTCTTTAAGTATCACATGTCTCTATTCTGCAGATCTTTATTTAATCTCTCTATTTAGTGTTTTTTCTTTTGTTTTGTTTTTTGTCTTAAGCTGGTTTTACACTGTGTCATTTCAGCAGTCTTTTAAGATTATTATTCGTCACACTATACAAAATCCAAACTCTGTAACGGACTGTGCAATGTCCGATTATACGATGAAGATCCTCTAATGATAGACTTGCAATTAAAGAAAATGAATATGTTCTGCTTACATCATCAATCAGCAAGATCCGGGCTCATGCAAAAAAAAAAAAAGCTCACAAACATTCTTCAACATGAGCTTGAGGTAATAAGGATATTTTTTCTGTCCATTAGCATGTTTTCTGTAGGTTTCACCTTCGCCATTTCCGTATTCGTAGCTATGCCGTGAGTTTGGTGTCATCCCGTGCCGTCCTCCTGTTGGTGGATTTTAGATGAGCATCATAGCAGTGCTCACAGTGAGATTTTAAACAAACAAAAAAAAAAATTCACATTTCCAGAACTGTCTTTGGTCGTTTGGTCGCTGTGGGAGTCAATCAGCCACCGGTGAGCGTGTCACTATATGGGGTCAAAAATCATACGGTGTAAAGCCGGTTTTAGCCATGAATTTGTAACACATTCACATTTAACACTTTCTTGAACTTTTGTTACATTTTTTTTTTTAAGTTCTCAAATCTATTTGTCTAATCATAATCATGAGTGTCATTTGTTTCAGATTTTTTTATGCTTCTTTCAATCTTAAATTTAACTGTACAGTTTGATTTAACATTGTTTATCATTATTTAGCATTATGTTTAATTTTACATTCAGTAGGGGTGTAGCGATGCATAGTGACATGAGACACGTTATAACAGTTACAAAGAGCCCTTCAGTAGCTCTTCAACATCCCCGCACCTCTGCAATTTACAGTGCCCGAGAAAGAGGTAGTGGAAATAGGGTATTTTAGCCGACTTTGGAGCTCTATTTTCTCTATGGAGCTCCAGGCACTTCGTTTATTCCATCAAAATTTTAGGGAGAATTTATAAATTTATTTATTATTAAGATATGGTGAACCTCTAGTACATTTTGTGCACAATATCAAACATCTGTTCGTAGAAGCTTTTAATTTATTTAGTTTTATACAGACAAAAAAAATGCACATTGTTTTGCATTGTTTATGATTCTAAAATAAAAAGGAGTATTCTCAGTCATAATATTTAAATTTTGTTCAAATATTCTGAGAATCAACTCATGAACACCATATCATGAATTGAATCGAATCCTGACTGGAGTGTATCTTTACACCCCTAACATTCAAAATATTTTCCAAGCACTTTCTCTCAGGTATAGTTGTGGTCTGTTGTATTGTAAGATGCTAATAGGCTCAGAAACCCCTATTTTCTCAATCTTCAGCCAGTGCACAGGATCCCTTAACTGAGTTGGTTCTCCATTCAGACGATGATCTCCTCGGGATGCTGTCGGATGCAGGCCATGATTCAGGTAGACCCCCATCCCGAGTGTAGTCCCCGGCTAAGCCTCCCGGCTCTGCCCCTTTCTGCAAATGCTCTACCTAACCCAAATCCTTTGATGGAAAGGTCAAAACCTTTTTTGCAGCATTCTCTTTTGAGTTTCCTTTCACATTGTTCACACATTTTACTGCACATTTTGTTTGGCTTCATTGCAATGATCCTGGTTTGCTTTCATTCTGTGCATCACCTTTTTTGCCTTTGCTGTGCTTTATTTTGATTTTAACGCTTTGGTTTTTATCTGGTTTGGGTTCCTGTAGGTCTTGATTTATGCCCTTTCCAGGTGGACAGCTCCCCCTCTCCGTTCGGTAAGAGCTTGGTAGTAGTGCAGCTTTGGCTGTAAGAGTAGCGCTGTCCTGTTTTCTTACCCCCGAGGCCACTCAACACGCCTCCTTCACTTTCTGGTTCTCTCAAGCTCTGCATGTCTCTTCCTTGCCCTTTCATATACACATACGCACTCATTCACTCACACTCTTCTGTGCTCTGGCTTTCTTTTTTTTTTATTTTACACTAACCACTTAGGAAATGAAATTGCATGCAGCTCTACTCTGGCTCTGAAGCTGATGTGAGAACTGGATTGATGTCGGGGTTGACCGAGTCTCACCTCGTCACATCTGTATGTTTATGTTTTAGCTAGACACGGCAAAGGTGGATTAACTAAGTGAAGCCTGCTCTTACAGTGACAGCTTCATAATTAATTTCTTTCTAAGTGCTAACCGCAGTGGAAGTGTGGAAAAGGAAAGGTCAGGTGTGGGTTTAACTACACATACGCAATACCATTAGTTGACAAGGACACATGCACATTGACAGGATGTTGAGGAGAGCAGTGTCTCGGGTTGTTTTCACTCTTAGCTCAAATCCTTGACTTCGCATCCAGAACCACTTTCAATTCTGGGCTCATTTTGGAGACGGGGCTCATAATCACAGGTTTGCTTTTGTGAATCATTTGTGCAATTCCATACGTCACTTTTAATGCACTCAGGTTTGAGCCATCGTTACCACTAAGTTCATCCGTTTGCTGTTTTTTTTTTTGTTTTGTTTTGTTTTTTTGTTAATTTCCTTCAAGACCAACACTTAGAGCAGATCAGCTCTTCTTGGATGCACATTGTGTCATCGAGCAGAAATATAAAGATTATAAGGAGATTTTTAGCCATGCAGTCTGGCACAAGATGCAGGTTTTTTTTACGATGGTCTTAGTCACAGCACTTGCACCACAAAGGTGAGCTAATTACAGAGCTCCAGTGTGAAAGTCTGATTTTATATATCCCTAAGGTGTTCCATCTCCTTTGCTGACCATAATAACACTTTCCCCATCATCACTGGACTTGAAACAGGAAATAATGGGACAAATTTGACACGTCTGAAAGCCCCAGACCACAAGGGATCATTTGAGCTTTCATACTTCACTAAATATATGAAACTTTAAGGACAAATGGGTCTGGAAAAAAACACAAAAGTGTGAAAATGAGCTTAACTTTGGGGAAAGAACTTGTATCGAGGATTTGTTTTTATTTGAAAAGAGAGCATGGAGGGTTTTTTTCTCCTCACTATACAAAGTTTTTTAGTTCAGTAACTAAATATAATGATCTTACAAAGATTTGCTGAACCCACTCTCTGCCCTTTCAGGATTAATCACTGCAATTGCATATTCTTCTTTATTGATTATGTCCTCCTCTCTTTTAATGTAGGAGGATACAGGTTTTTGTTTTTTTTTCTCCCCCCCTGCAGTTTTTCTCCCTACACTTGGTTGGCAGGCAACACAAATTAGGTTCCTGTTATTCACAGAAAATTGAGTTAAGGGGGAGGGAAGGGAGAGGGGGAAGAAACATAAGCATGTAGAAAAATTATTTTACCATGACAAGAAAGATTGGTCCTCACGCTCCTTTCCTTTTCCCCGTTCTATTTTTTTCTGTCTGAGCACTCAGACGCGGTAGAAAATAAATTGGTTGTCAACGCTGATTTTCGCCTTCCTAGTTTGACAGCCCTGAGATTTTATTTTTTTTTTTTAATTTTACTTTTCTCTTGGGTTTGAATGTTCAGGAAATGTCCTTGTCTCAGTATGAATCTAATGAGAACGCAATACCCTTTCTTGCCCCAGCTGGTTTGGATATTGGGGCCATTTCTGATGACCCCTCAGGCCCATCTCAGCCTGTTCCTGCCCGGGGACCTCGACAGCTACAGGAAGAATCTCTGGATGTGATTCTCAGCCCTGAACTGGACAAGATGGTGACTGATGGTGAGGATCTCTGATTAGTATGCAAACCTGACTTATAAATGCAAGCCTGGAACATTATATGTTTCTCGATGCCTGCAGTAGTTTTAGATAAAAGTAGTTGTGATTTTCAGGTAATACCTAATTTTCTGATAAAGCTAAACTGGCTTTGAGACAATGTTGCATAAATTTCCATGTAATCTGATGTTTATCTATTTGATTTTTAGGGGCTATTCTCAGCAAGCTCCAGATTCCAGGTTTGTATGTCTAATTATTATTACACTACAGTAATATTGGGACATTTTAATATTGCCTTACATACTGTATGTGTGTTAAGTACGTTAACAGTTACTGGAGGACTTTAGTAGTAATCATGATCAATTCACATGGCATAAGCAGCCTGTCTGTAAATTACAGAGATGGGAATGTCTTCACGATGCATGCATGCTCATCATACTAAAAATCCTATGCTCACTACACACCTCATTTTAATACAAACTGATTGTTTTGTCCTTTATTATAAGCACTTGGGGCCAAGCAAGTTGCACTTGTTCATTAGTGGGTCACATGACCATAATGTATGTAGGCTGTACCTATGCTTGGAACTCAGTAACTTACCTAAGACCCCTAGATGTGTCGCTTCTCTGACACATCTGGTCTTTAAATTGCTTTTAACATTATTTATACCTTGGTGGTAAAGGGTTAGTAGTCATGTACATTGTTGTAATGTGATGCATATTGGTGGCCTCAAATGTTAACTAGTCCCCCGTCTTTATTTAGAACTAGAAGGGAAAGATGTGGAAGACTTGTTTACAGCAGTGTTAAGCCCAAGCACCAGTCAGTCATCTCAACTAGCACAGCCTCCCAACACCATCCCTAATGTGCCAGTCATGACAATGCCGCAGCAAGGACCAGGTATCTTTCCTAACTACTGTGTATGCCCATGAATAGGGAAAAAAACAGTATAGAAATGCTTTACTATACACTGTATTTATTTATTATTTGTTGAAGCAGCTAAATCTTCTTGGTTTCAGTTTCAGGTGATAATGCTATGTTCCCTCGCATGCCTGTTATGAATGGTATGATGGGTCCAAACCCAGTCTTTCCCACAAATTCCATGATGTCCGGAGCTGGTATTTCTAGCACTTTCTCCCCCATTCACCGGATGCCTTTTCCTGAAAGCATGAGGTAAGACAAATTATAGCACGCCACTGTTGAATTATTGAATATGAAGGTGTGGATTAATTTTCTTAATAGCTGGGTGTTACTCCTTGCCTAGAACTGGCATATCTTTATCTTTTGAGTAACACTGCAGTCAAGTCTGCTAATTCAATAGTAGAAGATAATTCAGGAGTTTGTTTTTTCTTTTAAAAGATAACATAACAGCTTGAGGTGTGTCTCTATAGGGAGAAGAAGTTCAGCCAGATGGGGAGTGATATGGTGGGTCCCTGGAGTGCTGCTGTCCCTATGTCTGGTCCAGCTCCTCCTGCAGAGCCAGAAACAGATGCCATGTCCAACGCCCAGAGGAGTACACTGAAGTGGGAGAAAGAGGAGACCCTTGGAGAAATGGCCACTGTGGCACCTGTGCTCTACACTAATGTCAATTTTCCCAACCTGAGAGAGGAATTTCCAGGTGCGTTTCCTGTTCCCCTACAATGTCTGACTGGATGTAGTTCATGCCTAGAGACTAATTGTTTGAATTTTATCCATAGATTGGTCGACTAGGGTAAAGCAAATTGCAAAACTATGGAGAAAGGCAAGTTCTCAGGAAAGAGCTCCGTATGTGGTAAGATTTACCATTGTTTTAGCATTTGGATTTGATTTACATTTGTGAACATTCAAAGAAAGTGTAGTTGGTGTTTATTTTTCCCTCTACCTTCTAGCAAATGGCTCGGGATAACCGAGCAGCCCTTCGCATAAATAAGGTTCAGCTGTCTAATGACACACTGAAGAGACAGCAACAGCAGCAGGCTCCTGACCATTTTGACCCAAGCATGTCCATGGACACTGAGCAGCTCTTCAAAGACCCCCTCAAACAAAAGGAGTCTGAACATGAGCAGGAGTGGAAATTCAGACAGGTGATTGACAGCCCTGGGATTTCTTTTCTTTTCCTTTTTTTTCAATAATGTAGTGCTAAGCTGGGTTTCTTACCCATTGATCAAGGCTCTGGCTTTATAAATTTTGATCAGCTCCATCACCCTAACCTTAATTGACTTCATTTGGATTTGCCGTTTGACTAACATCATTAAATCACCATGTCACTAAAGATCAGGACAAGAGAGGTTGTCACATGGATTTAGAGCACAGTTCATGTTTAGGTCAATTGAATCCAGACAGCAGTTAGAGGAAAACTTTTGTTTGTTTGTTTGTTTTTTTAATCAGCAAGAGTACTAAATTGGTTACTGTTTGAGATTAACATGCTATCTGGGCAATAAGACTAAAATGAAATTGCCTGTAGTTCTGAATGCTGAAAAATCATAACATGGAAATTTCCCCTAATTTAAAGGTTTTCTGCAGGGTTACCTCAACTGTGCATGATGGGTATTTTCTGTAAAGCCAACATGGCCTGTAGCAAAATATTATGTAAATGCATGGTTAAGTGGCTATTTCTTTCTTTACATTTGGAATTGCCATACAGTCTACTAATTCTTAATTTGCATTTAAAAGGGAGAGTTAAATCAGATGTTGGGACCCCTTAAGAAGCAGCAGGAAAAGGTCCCAAAAAGCAAAGCCATAAAATCAACAAATAAAGACGTCCTTTTTGGACATTCCAACCAAGCATCTATAGCTGCAGGATGTGGAAAAAAATCTCTGGTAAGATCCCAAAGCGAGGCACAGTTTTGGCATTCATCTGCCAAGAAGCAATAAAGACAAATTTACAAGATGCAGGAAACAATGCAGAAGGTTGAGTTGTAGAGGGAAAAGTTTTTTTTTTTTTTAATACTGGTATATTTTCCCTTGACCCAAAGCATAGGTATTGGCCTTAAAAAAAAATGTCATCGTGATATTGTTATACATATTAACATTTTCCCTGCATGTTTTAACAATTCATTTTAAATGCTCAAAACCTATTTAAGGAATGAGGGGAAAGAGCATTTTGGCATTAGATAAATATAAAATTAAAATTCAGTCTAATTGCTTCATCAACTGAAGTGTTTCATTTGCTTTCTGATTTCCATGGCAGCAAATGAGGCAAAAGAGCAAACAGCAGGCGAAGATTGAAGCAACGCAGAAGCTTGAACAGGTTAAAAATGAACAGCAGCAACTTCAACAGCAGCAGCAACAACAGTTCAGTGGCCAGTCAAGTGGAGATACCCCTAACAGTGGTAATAAAAGTCCCATGACACCTCAGCCCACCAGTGGAGGCAACACATCCCCTCTGCAGCCCACGACAATCAAGGATACCTTTGTGAGGCCCCAAATTCCTGCGACACCAACCTCAAGCTCATCTTCAGATGATGTATTTTTGCGTCCCCAACTGCCACCCCCATCATCAGCAGCAAAAACTCCCACCCAGGATACCCAGTACCCACAGGGGTCAACATCTCAGCCTCAGTCTCCTCAGATCTTTTCTCCAGGTTCATCAGGCTCCCGTCCATCTTCTCCTTGGGATCCATATGCTAAAATGGCAGGTACTCCTCGACCCCCACCATCAGGATCAAGTACACCTCATAGATGCTCGATATCTGACATGCCGGAAAGGGGCAGGCCCTCTCCAGCTCACGAGTCCTTTGGTTCACCAACACCTGCAAATGCTGACATGTATTCAAAGCCTCCAGACACACCCAGGCCTGCAGACCCATTTGTGAAGCCCCTTGGTCCCCCCAGGCCTGGTTCTGGATCAGAGCAGCAGCATCTTCAGCAACAACAGGGTAGATACATGTTGGCTAATACTACATCTGGAGATTTCACCAGGCCGAACCAGAGATCAGAGACATACCAGCGAATGCCTCTGCGTGTTGTGCTATCAGACCCTTACTCAAGGCCACTGCTAACACCCATTCCTGGAAGTAATGAAGCTGGCTCTATGCCACTTTTTAAAACTCCCATGCCTCCCTCACATCCCCCCCAAGACTCCTTCAGTGCAGGACAGCTAAGCATGAGACGTGGATCATCAGACGGCTTTACTCAGGGTCAGCAAACTGATCCTTATGCACATCAACCTCTAACTCCTCATCCATCATTGGGAGATGCTTTCAACACTGATGGCAGAATGATGCGTCAGGCTTCAGGAGGTCACTTTGCACAGCCTATGCCAATGACCAGGCATCCTCAAAGGGATCCTTATGCACAGGCACCATCTACACCTAGACCAGAGTACTCTTCACAAATGGCTGATCCCTATTCTCAGCCTCCTGGTACTCCCCGACCTCATGAACACTGCACCCAGCCTCCCGGTACTCCAAGGCCACATTCTGATCCGTTTTCAGTGCCTCCTTCTACACCTCGACCTGTAGAACAGTTTTCTCAGGCACAGTCTTCTAGTTGCAGGCAGTCTCCATCTCACACTATGGATCCATATGCCCAAATGCCAGGTACTCCAAGACCAGCAGCAGGAGAAAGATACTCTAAATCCCCAAGTAATCAGAGAAATTCAGAAGCATACACACAGGCTGCTGGAACATCTCGGCCAATCAAATCAGATCCGTATGATCAACCACCTGGAACACCAAGACCAGTTCTCAATGATCCGTTTGCTCAACCTCCTGGAACCCCAAGGCCAAGCCCTATGGTTCATACCTCAGATCCATTTAGCCAGCAGGCTCAAAACAGAATGACAGATCCATTTGCTCATCCATCTGGCCCAGGTTCTCAAACCCCCAATCATATTGGCATTTCAGATGAAAACTTCTCCTTGCCACAGACTAATACTAATCAAACCCCTATACATGACCCCTTTGAGCAAGTACCTATGACCCCATGTCCACAGTCAGGTGAAAGCCTAGCTTCAACTACAAGCAGCTCTACTGATGCTCAGAACCCAATGCAACCACCACTAGGGGAGACAGAGGAAAAACTTAAACAGGTAAAATCTTATGAATAAACAATTTTCTTTAGCTATTTAAAGTGCTTTTCTCATTTTGTGTTTTTTTTTTTTTTGTTCTTAGCGTCAGAGATTACGCCAGCTAATCCTGAAACAGCAGCAGCAAAAGAGTGCTATCAGACAGGAGAAAGGACTTCAAGAGGCTACTGGTACTCCTACACCTGGCACTCCATTGCACTGGTCACAGGAAGATTCTGTACAACCAAGTGACGTATTTTTAGGTCGCCCTCCACCACCGTATCCTGGAACTGTGAGGGCTTCACCAATGCATGGAGGTCAAAGATTTCCTGGACCTTTCCCAGCTGATCCAAGAACACCATTCCCTGATGAGACTCATTGTCCTCGGCCTCAGTTTTCCAGGGATATGAGCAATATGGCCATGAGACCACAAGGGTCTAGGTGAGGTTATTCTTCTCTTAAATGAAGCATGTAGAGTTTTGGGCATCCACGTTGTGAAATCATAATTCTTTTTTCTCATTTTATCTTACACTTCTCTGAATTTTTTTTCCCCACAGGTTTGGATTTCCAGCTGGTGCAGCAGGTCAGGAGTCATTCCTCCGGCCACCCCACCAGATGCAAGGCAGACCAGTGGTTGATAATGTGCCACCACAGATGAGAAGGTCTCTGTCAGTTGATCTAGGTAGATCAATGGGAGGCAACCCTCAAATGGGCCTTCCCCAACACTTTCCACCACGTGGCCTTCCAGTGCAACAGCACAACATAATGGGCCAGCCTTTTATTGAGCTTCGACACAGGGCACCAGAGAATAGAGTCAGACTACCATTTCTGCCACCCAACATCTTGGACCATCCAAATCATTCCCAAAGATCTTCTACAAGCTTAATGGGAGGGCAAAATATGGCCTTTCCTGGGACCCAGGGTCCACGGCCTTTGACTCCAATGATGGGTCAACCACAGCAAGGATCTGTTGGGCACCTGCAAATGTCAGCAAGCATGGAGAATTTGCATCAGCAAGCAAACATGCCAGAGAATACTGCTCCACAACCTCCTCCACTGTCAACCACAATCACTCATTCAGTTAGTGGTGAAGCACTTAATTCTACCCAACCAACACTTCTACCTGGGACAGTCCCACGTCCAACAGAAGAGATCCCATTGCCTTGTGGTGATGGAATAGAGGAGAAGTTAGATACAGATGACTCAGCAGTAAAGGACCTTGAGGATGTAGAGGTTAAAGATTTGGTTGATGATGATTTGGAAAACTTAAACCTTGATGCAGATGATGGCAAGGATATAGATTTGGAAACAAATGACCTTCACCTTGACGATTTCATTGAATCTGGGAAGTTTGATCTCCTTGCTTATGCTGATCCTGAGTTGAACCTTGAGGACAAGAAGGATATGTTCAATGAGGAGCTAGATCTGAGTGACCCCATAGAGGATGATCATGGGGAAACCTCAGTCCTTCAAAAGGTGCTTTCTGAGAAGAAATCTCCTCAAACCGTGAATAAATCAGAGGATGGTGAGCCGCCTTCTCATGGCAAACAAGAAGAGAACCTAGAAGTAGAAAACACGGGTGGTCTCTTGACAACAAGCACTATAAAAACAGAGGTAAAACAGGATTCAGTCATCAGTGAGGACCACTCTGTTGGTGACAACAGGCCTCTAGACAGCAAAAATAGCCAAGGAGAAATGTCCAGACTATTTGAGGAATCACCTCAGCAGATTGGTTTATCAAGTGCAGGAGTCCCTTCTGGTTCTGCTCCAGTGCTCTCGAGCCTTTTAACCAAAGAGAAACTTGATGACTCTGGGATTGGCTCTGTAGCACCCCCTCACCAGGGTAATCAAGTCCAGTCTAACCATGGTCCAGAACTTCAGCCCAACATGGGCATGATGTTGCAGGGACAAAGCAAAGACCATGGGATGAACCCTGCAATGACAGTGGGACACAGAATGGATACATCACTCGCTCATGGAGCACCACTGGGAAACCCAAATACATTGCCAGTTGGCAGTCAGCAGTTACCAGTCCAAGGATTTGGAGCTTCATCAGGTCAGCAAGTTGATATAAACCTGCCCATGCTGGGTGGCCAGCAACCTGTCCCCCACACTCTCCATCCACAGGCCCAGCAGGTGATGTATTCACAAGGGTCCATAGGGCAGCAAGGGCCAAACATACAGCAGAGCCAGCCAAACAGGCCACTGCTGTTAGATGAGCAACCCCTCCTTCTTCAAGATCTGTTGGATCAGGAGAGGCAGGAGCAGCAACAACAGAGACAGATGCAAGCTATGATTCGCCAACGTTCTACTGACCCTTTTTTCCCTAATATTGGTAAGACTTTTGTACGATTGCTGTTTAAATGTTGATCATTCATTGATATGTAAGTCAGTGCTATGAAAGTCAGAGGTCTGTAACACCCCTTTACACCAGGTCATTTCATGCATCTTGTATCTGGATTGTATGCTGATAAAATTTTAACCACATTCATTTACTCTCATAATAAAATGTGACTCTGTTTGGACAGACTGAAATCCGATTACTGTATTGTGGTAGTTAATTAGAACACAGGCCTCAATGTTGTTACTCATTTTATAGTTGATTTATAAGTTGGTGCAAGTAACTTTTTTTAATGCTGTTTTTAAAGGCGACAACTCAAGAATTTTTGGAGGATGTACATCATCTATTTGGAGGGATTTTGATTGTCAAACATAGCTTGGAAAGACAGATGCATTTACATATTTTTTTTTCCATGTGGCTAGATTGTGTCTCAGTCCACCACCTGAAATCTGTTTCAAATGCATGTTGGGTTCATTTACGCTTTTATTTTTATGTAGATCAAGTCTTGATACACAAGACACATTATATGATCAAGTATAAAGTGTCTAAATGTTGCACATTTCAGTAACTGCAATGTCGTTGTCTTCCATGTTTTTTTTCTTTTTTCTTTTTTTTTTTTTTTATTTGTATAGACTTTGATGCTATTACAGACCCGATCATGAAGGCCAAGATGGTGGCCTTGAAAGGAATTAATAAAGTGATGGCACAGAATAGCATGGGAATGACACCCATGGTCAGGTAAATAACCATTCACAAAATCTGTACAATTGAGGCCAAAAGGTTACATACATCTAGGCTAAAGATGATCAGTCTCAAATTTTCATAACTCCACACATTTCATGTTACCATACATTTCTTTTGGCATGTCACTTAGGGCATCTACTTTGTTCACATCAGAGATATGTAATTTTAAAACAATCGATTAGAGACAGATTATTTCAGCTTTTATTCACTATATCATAATTCCAATTTCCATACAGTTTTTGGAATTCCAGAAATTGATGTGTTGAATTTTAGAAGCTTCTGATTGGCCATCTGTCATAATTAGGAGTTAATGGAAGTGCACCTGTAAAACATCATGCCAACTGTGTGGGGGTGACAGCATCATGTTGTGGGGATGTTTTGCTGGAAAATGGACTGATGCACTTCAGGAAGGATGATTATCTAGAAATACTGAAGC
This sequence comes from Pangasius krempfi, assembly GCA_037576825.1. NCBI lineage: Eukaryota > Metazoa > Chordata > Actinopteri > Siluriformes > Pangasiidae > Pangasius > Pangasius krempfi. The sequence continues at coordinate 29,003,276 of CM074974.1, read as the reverse complement.
AAAACCTGAAGACATGTAACACATGGATTAAAACAACAAAGTGAAAGTATTGGAGTGGACATCACAAAGCCTGACCTAAATTCCATAGAAAATTTGTGGACTGAACATGCATGTCAGTGCACGAACCCCCACAAAGAGTTAAACCAGTTCTGTCTGGAGAAATGGGCAAAAACTCTGGCAACGTGTTGTGAGAAGCTTGTAGAAGGCAGCTCATAGTGTTTGATGCAAGTTCAAATACTAACAAAGTGACTGTAAATTGTTTACCCACTGTCAGTCTTATATAGTAAATAAAATCTGAAATAAATCTCTATCATTTTGAAATTGCCTCTTATGGAAATAAAGTAGATATGCTAATTGACTTAACACAGGAAGTATATGGTAACATGAAATGTGTAGAGTTTGAATGTCTTTAGCCTAGGTGTATGTAAACTTGTGGCCTCAACTGTGTAATAAACAGCCATTTTACTCTACAAGTCCCAGTAATTTACTACACTGGCATTTGTTCCCAAAGGAGCTATTACTGATACTGATATTACTGCAAATGTAGTTTTTTTTTCCACGTTAGAGATTTCTTGCTAGAACTACATTTTTGCAAAGGTAGTAGTTTCAAAAGTTGGTGTTGCATTATATGTTTGTCTCTTTTGGGATAGAATGCCACAGGTGCCAGGAGCACATGGACCAGATGCACTTGGGTTTCCTCAGCATGTTTTTGGACAGGTACATGCATAAGCCTGCATTTGTTATATTCTCACTTGTAATATGGCAACTGTTAACACCATTAACACCACTTTGCTTTTAGGATGGGAAGCTAGTACCTCAGCTAACAAGGCCGAACCCTCCTAATTTTGGACCTGGGTTTGTCAGTAAGTGTTTGTTGAATTGTCTTTATAGGTTAGCATGAAGCTGTTTTTGAGATTCCTTGTTAATGCAAGTTTTTACTTTTGTAACCCCTTTTTTGATATTTGTAACCACCTTTTCAGATGATGCTCAGAGAAAGCAATATGAGGAATGGCTTCAGGATACTCAGCAGCTTCTTCAAATGCAGCAGAAGTTTTTGGAAGAACAGATTGGGGCCCACAGGAAATCCAAAAAGGCCCTCTCAGCAAAACAGCGCACAGCTAAAAAGGCAGGCCGTGAGTTCCCTGAGGAAGATGCAGAGCAGCTGAAACATGTGACTGAACAGCAGAGCGTGGTTCAGAAGCAGCTGGAACAGGTAGAGTTGCTAGCGCAGTGTTGGACGTTTTTCAATTAAGTTTTCTCCCTGGATTTATTTTTCAGGGAGAGAATTTTTGTTTGCTTTATTTCCAAAATAGTAGTGACCAGCATTCAGTTTCAAATAAAAAGTATTCGTAAGTAGATTATCTATACTAAATATCTGCTAATATACAGAATTTACTGTTTTATGTATAGATTATTTATATATTTTATAGTTATACGAGTATATATTTATAGTCTGTAGTTCTTGCTATGCACAGCTGTTTGAGGAATTTGAGCTGTTTGACATTCTTTGCTGGTTTAAAACATTTTTTAACAGGTAAAATCCATACTTGCTCTCAGGTCCTCATAAGACAGATAAGCAGAAGCTTATTCGCTGTTGTGCTGTTTTGACGTCTTCATTTATTTTATCCTGTACGTTAAAAAAAAAAAAACACTTCACCATTCCTCTTCCCATTTCAGTAATTTAATTAAAGTGACTGATGTTTCTAAACTGGTCCACTCCCAGACAAGTGAGGTGATGGATGTTTAACCTTCACAATTCTGCAATTTCCAGTGACTCCAAATCGCAGCCTTTGTCGCTCATAATGTGTTCAGTTTGCACATTACAACTCAAAGCATCATTGTTTTGAGAGAGTGTGCAATATCTCACCTCTACACATATTCTAAATCGTTGGATTTATTGTTTGATATGACGTACAAATTTTTACCCTTCATGTCAAAGTGAGGCACATCTTTGCAAGTATAGACTGCACTTCCAACACTTGACATTGTAGTGCCATTCTTCTGAAATTGATATTCGCAGTGGGCCAGTTGAGTCAGGATGGTTTGGTCCAGTCCTAGATGAAGAAGGAACTGGCTTGTGTATTTTGTTTGAATGCAGAAATGCACCTTATTAAAAATAAAGTTCATATTAGTCATACTTGGAGCAATCATAATTACAGTCCATTCATCTGTTTTACACCATGCAGGATGCTGATTTTGCATGCTCAGTCAACCTCAATTTCTCTCCATAGATCCGCAAGCAGCAGAAGGAACATGCTGAGCTTATTGAGGAGTACCGCGTCAAGCAGCAACAGCGCAGTATGCAGTCCTCTGTGATGAATCCAATGCAGGCTATGCCAGGAATGACAGGCCAACCCCCTGGCATGATGCCTGGTGGACTCCATATGGGCCAGCCTATGATGGGTCCAATGCAATCACATCCTGGTCAGCCAAACCCCAACCGAATGCCTAACATGCCTGGCTGGCACCCGGGTGGCCCTGGACCAATTGGAGGATCCAGAATACCATCTAACATGCCTCCTCAGATGCCATCAGCCAACCCAGGCCAGCCACCTCAGCCCCAGCCACCACCTGCTATGGTGCCACCTGGCCAGCCTGGTGGTGTTCCTGTCGGTCATGTGGTTGGAGGTACCACCCCGCATGTAAAGTTTGATGACAATAACCCATTCAGTGAGGGCTTCCAGGAGCGGGAGCGCCGCGAGCGACTGCGGGAGCAACAGGAGAGACAGCGGGTGCAGCTGATGCAAGAGGTAGAAAGACAGAGGGCTCTTCAGCGGCTGGAGATGGAGCAACAGGGTGCAGGCATGGCTCCAGATGCTAACCGAGACAGCCTGGCCCACATGCCTTTCTACAATACCGACCTGCCCCAAGACTTCATGCAGCCTGCCAGACCTCAGCAGCCACAGCAGATGGGATCAATGTTCTCCCAGCAGGGCAGTACACCTCTAGACTTTGGGGGCCCTGGTCCAGCCTTCATGCAGGGTGGAGAGCGACGACCCATAGCTGGGAGTGCTGCTTTTCCAGGCCAGGACATGGGGCCAAATTTCCGGCCAAAGAATCCAATGATGCATGGACTCAATTTCATGCCAGGTCAGCCTCGGCCACCAACAATGCCCCAAGGCGGAGGCGAAGGCCCTCTGTTTGGCATGGAGTCAGCTACACCGCTGCCTTCTAATTACCCTGGCTCAGGCCAGTCTCTCATACAATTATACTCCAACATCATCCCAGAGGAGAAAGGTAAGAAAAAGAGGAATCGGAAAAAGAAGAAAGACGACGATGCAGATTCAGTGAAAACACCTTCCACACCTCATTCAGACCTCACTGCTCCTCTGACCCCATGTGTTTCAGACACATCTTCCACCCCTACACGCAGTGCTGCCCTACTTGGAGACCAGGACTCCTCTGAGCTCTCCAGTTCCTTATGCTCTATGTCCGGACTGCCTCCTTCATCAGAGCTGGAGAGGCAGCTGTCTGGTAGTGGGAGTCTGCTCAGACGCCAATCTAGTGTAGGTTCAGAGACTGAACGAGGAGTCTTTGATGAACTGCAGGAGATCAAGCAGGAGAAGCTGGACACAAGCGAGTGCCAGGGGGCTGAAGGGGCGTTGGGATCAGGGGCAGCAGGCATAGTAAAGGTCGAGGAGACCCCAAGCATCACTGGGCAAAGTCCAGCACACAGTACCAAGGGCGAGTCTGGGAATGAACTTCTCAAACACCTGCTGAATACCAAGAGCACACCACCTCCTTCAACCACACCACATACACATCAGACATCCAATGATAGCCTGCGATCAGAGGAAGGAGTGGCTGAAAATAAGGGCTCTGTCAAGATGAGTTCTACTGAGTGTTTGGTAAGAACAAATTTATAAACACCTAGAATCTCAATTCAAAATTGTAAAATGCACCAAATAAGCTAATCTTAAGGTATAAGAGTTAAAAGAATAAGAGTTTGTTAATCACTCTGTGCCTGGCTTTACAGGATGGTGTAAACAGCCAGTTGGCTGGTAATTTGGATTCTCTAGAGCCTTCTCTACCAGACCAAGGCAAGAAAAAACAGCGCAATAAGAGAACAACAAAGATGGGGGCTGAGAAACCTCAGTCTCGTTGGAAGAAAAGAAAGAAAGAGCAGGAGGATCGCCAGGTCTTGTATCCAACTACTGATACACTGATGACGCAACTCAAACAGGTAAAAAATAAATAAATAAATAAAAAATAAAAATGCACTGAATTGGATCATACTGGTTGATTGAGAAACAAAAAATCACATAATGTATTGTACTAACTATACATTTCTATAATTTAATAGCAGACTTTTTCTTAAAGGCACTTTTCTGGATCTAAATTTCCTATAGCTAAATGAGTCTTAAATTATACAGAATGTTGATTTTTTTTTTTTTTTTTTTTTTTTTTTTTTCTCCCTCTCTGTGCCTCTTTAATTACAGTCATCTCAAGAAGTAATTTGTTTCATTAAGTCTTAACTGCAGTGCTGGCATGGATAGGTGTGAGCAGAATGCATTAGATGGAGTTCTTGACAGGGTTTAAAATGAAACATTCAGTGCGCTTACATTAACAATGATTAAGATTACAAGAGTGCTTTTACATCCTGTTGGTTATGGACACACATGCTATATATGATCATTAATCTGCAGTTTTCCCCCCTTTTAATTCTACATTGATTCTTTTCAAGCCAGGTTTTGAAAATATGATGTATATTATGTTTTACTCAAGTTCCATTTTATCCAAGTTTCCTGGGCTGTGCAGTTTGGAACATTCAGAGTTTCTATATATTTTTATTTAAAGTGCTGAAGATGTTGAAATGATATTTTAGGTAGAAGAAGAGATCTTTTTTTATGTTTTAGATAGAAGAAGAGATCTTTTTTTAATATCATTAACCCCTCCTTCTTCCCACACTTATTATTGTTTGCACCTGTAAAAGCAGTTACTGATATCATTCATGATGAATGAATGAAAGCAGTAGCAGTGCACCAGAACTGTATATGCTCTCATTTCAAGGAACATGGCCTTTCTTTCTCCCGCAGGCTTCATATTTGAGTGCCTGCTCCCACGCTTAAGAAGTAAAAGCTCTTAAAAAGAAAAAAGCGTTTTTTTTTTTTTTTTAAATATAAAGTCCCCCTGATGCACACATCTACTTTGAGCCCATTATATTTATATATATATATATATATATATATATATATATATATATATATATATATAAAATATATAAAATATAAAAAATAATGGGTCTGGCTTAATGAGATCTCGTCTCTGTGGGGGGGGTT
>CM074974.1:28976093-28994756 GCA_037576825.1 Pangasius krempfi | reverse complement strand
TGTGTGTGTGTGTGTGTGTGTGTGTGTGTGTGTGTGTGTGTATATATATATATATATATATATATATATATATATATTTCATTGTCCACAATTGAAACCACATCTCACATTCTGTTTAAAGTTCCTCACTGACTGAGACTCTTTGATGCAGGCACTGAAGTAATGCAGTGGGAGGTGAAGAAAGAACCCCAGAGCAATTTCTTTGGCTCCCATTTTGATCAGTCTTCCTCCTGCTCCAAGGCTGGTCTGATGTCCGTATCACTCACACTCAATCGAGCTGCAGCAGAGGTAAGATTTTTTTAAAAATTTTTTATAATCAATATGTTTTTTTTTTTTACCCAGTCAGCTACAACACTTTTCTGAAGGTATGAGGCTTATCTAATCACAAATTGTCTTCAAATAACTGTAAATTACTGTCTGAAAAGAATTAGGGCTTGGTGGTTTCAGAACAGGCCACATTCAGTGCTGAAAAGAATTGTATTTTTAAGTGTCCTTTCATGTCTATTAGTCTTTTTTTCCAAGTCTGAATCAGAGTGACATTTAACAATTTTTCAGTGAACCAAAAAGCAAAAACATATTGGCTGAGTTGTGTTTAGGGCTGAAAATGCTGTCATAAAACTTTCTTGGTCAAAAATACATACACAGGAAAAGGTAACGTTTTCACCAAGTGTGCACAGAAATCACTAAAAAATCACCCGACCGTGGAGAGCACAGGGCCAGAGCTAAATAAATCGTTAGATAATTATATAAATAGCACGTTTCAGGCATTTAGTTTTAAACGTCTCTGGAACACATGGCAGTGTTACAGCTTTGTCCGTTGTCTCAGTTTGTCTCATGCCTCAGTTTAGCAGAACATAACCCAAAGCATGTTTGAATCACTTCCTGCTAGCGTTCGCTTGGAGGTGGACCGAGACCACACGCTACATTGTGAATAATCTACTACGCGTTTTTTCTTGTCATAGTTAGAGATATTTGTGTTTATTATAAACATTTGAGGACATAGACTATTTATATAGGCAGATTCGAAACTGTTTAACAGGCATAACCGAACATCCAAAAACTAACTTCCGTGTCTACTTGTACTCTAGAACATTCAAGGAGTGATGGCGGCGGTATCCAACCTGCTTTGCGTCCCCGTACCTGCCAACTATGAGGTATGTCGTACCCTGAGTCCAGAGCCACGCAACTCCCTGGCCATGCTGGCGAGCCTCAAAGTCCCTCCACCGCAAGGGCTCGACCCTCGCCAGCCCGCTCTCTTCACCCAGTCTGGCATGAGGTTCTCCAGACCTCCAATGATGCCCTTCACACCAAACGCCAGCGCAGGTGAGTCAACTTGTACCAACTGCAGACTGTAAACAGAAATTGCAGATATTGATCGAGTTTGTCAATAATCACGATTACTGGGTTTAACTGCTTCAATTTAGGTTTCTAATGTTTCTTTCAAGTGGTGTGAATCACAGGTTTTTACCTTAACGTCTTCATTGTGGCTAGAAGTCTTTATTCCTTTTGTTGTTGTTTTTTTTTTTTGTATTTTATAAAGCACAGTACACAGTCATTGTCATTAAGTATTTTCCCATGTAGTTTATAAAAGTGAATGGATTTAAAGTTTGGTCAAGACGGCATAGTAGTAATGCCTTGCAAGAGAAGTCTTTCTTTTTCCCTCCAGACACACTTTATTATCGATCATGTCTGAGATCTGAGATGTTAACAAAAGCCAGTGATAATTGTGGACTTGCCCTGCAGACAGTGCCTTTAACCTTTGTCGCTCAGCTTCTTCATACAGAAATTATTTAAAAAATCACCTCCTCTTGGTTTTTTTTTAAATGGTTTCTCTCCAGATTTCAGCAAAGTGCAGATTTATTTTACAGGTGTCAATGACATGTTGCATTCCAGGTCCAGGTGCGATCAGACCAGAATATCACATAGATGGAAGCAGCCCAGGGAGAAAACTGCAGTGGTGTGCCCAGTGTAAAGTGGTGGTTTTGGGAAACGGAGTCCGAAGGTCTGCCAAAGACCCTTGTGATAAACAGGTAGAGATATAAAGTGGAGTAACGTAAAGTTCTGTAATCTTGTGCCTATCCATATGGGCCATAGACAATAAATAGTTTTTAATAGTCATTAAGGAATCTAATTTGTTATTCATGCATATAGATTACTGCTGTAATCATGAATACTGTCCTGTGCTCATCTCAGGACTCTGAGTATCTTTTCAACACTCTTAATACTGATTTTGTTTACTCTTCTGCACTTGTGTAGTGTATATCTGGTGTCACCCTGAAGAGAAAAGGTACTCTGTAGAGTCCTCTCAGGGTTTCTTCCTCATGTTGTCTCAGGGAGTTTTCCTCACTATTGTCACCTCTGGCATGTTCATTAGGCATCTAAAGCCACTTTCACACGTAATAATCTGTTTGTGGAATCTGAATCAGAACAAAATTGATACTTTTGGTTCATTTGCTATTAATTTGGTTTGTTTTCTCAGTGCACGTAATCGAACAAAGCCAGAAAACTTGCGTGTCGGACTGAAATGCACGTGTAAAATTATTCATTGGTCAGAAATACAGAGATGGAAAATGGTCACCATGTTTACTAAATGTGAACAGAAATCGCATAAATAACCTGAGCACGGAGAACTCGGAGTCGAGAATGAATAAATTACTAGTAAATTATATAAGTAACTAGTTTAGAACGTTTTGTGTTTTTCTTTTTTTTTTGTCATCTTTTCAAATCTCCAGAGCACAACATTTCTGCAGCTACTGCTCTGTCCCTTCGCTCAGTTCAGCAGCTTAGATCTACTGCGCGAAACATGCGACATGTTTGTTCACTTCCTGCATTTAGGTTGAGTCAAATCGCTTTCTCTCTGCTATCAAACCAGACTGAGACCACCACGCTCAGACGCTTTTGGACTGCTCGTTTTGGGCCACACCCGAGTGTGATTGCTGTGTTCTCTCCTGCCTAAAGAACTGCACTGAGGGGGAGAACACACCAGAGTTCCATTCAAACTGACTAAACACTGCATATATGAAAGCACTATAAATCTACGTATACCTGGATTTCTGTAAAGCTGCGTTGTGATAATGTCCGTTGTTAAAAACACTATACAAATCAAATTGAATTGAATTGAAATAGAATAAAAACACTCACTCAGCCTATTGAGCAGGGCCAGGGCTGCTTAGTGATTCACAAAATTTGATCTCACTGGATAGGCTGTATTACGAGTCTGCAGTTGAGTCATGGAGCCTCTCGTTCCCCAAAGGCCTGAAAGATTATATGTGTAACACGAGTGGAGGTCCAGACTGTTTTCTCATGGCTTGGTGCAGCCTGGGTAACTAAATGGCCACCATTAGTGTTTCAAACTGGAGGCCATAGAGCTCTTCAGTGAGTGATCCCTCTTTCCAGCCTTAAAGCTCCTCTCTAGGAGACAGAATTATCTACCAAATTATGTTAAACCAGTCTCAATGGGAAAAGAAAATCTTTTATGCTGCAATTCCTGGGTTAACTGACATTACCCAAGTGGGCATGTGTGCCTGTGTGTGTGTGTGTGTGTGTGTGTGTGTGTGTGCCTGTGTGCCTGTGTGTGTGTGTGTGTGTGTGTGTGTGTGTGTGTGTGTGTGTGTGTGTGTGTGAATTGCCTGAATCCACAAACCAGTTAACTTGTAAAAATTTGTGGTCATTCAAATGAGCAGGTGACTTTGATGTATGTGTCTCTCTGATGATTCCACAGAAATGTTTTATTATGTACTTTTGGCATCACTATAGGGTGTGACATAACAGCCTTTGATGTCTTCCCTTTTAGTGAGCTATTATCTAATAATAATTTAAGGCGATGTACTAGGAATGTGGGAAGTGGTGCAGTCCCATTTCCCAGCTTCCCTAAAGCATGTGGGGTGGCTGGCCTGACATGTGCTCTCTCTACAGGAGGGCCAGGTTTGGGCTGAGGGCAACACGGTTTTCTGCAGCCGCAACTGCCTTGTTCTCTACTCCTCCATCATGCAGAATAAATCTGTAGACAGCAAGGTGAGCCATGTTGTATAGAACTAAGTGTGGCATTACTAGACCATACTTATTTTCATAAAATAATTATGATACGGTTAAATGAGGGTTTGACACTGAGCTTTGCCTGTTCTCTTCTCTCAGCTGAATGCACCCATGCTACCTGACTCTGAAGAGAAATGCCCCCCCAAAGTTCTCCACCAATACAGCAACAATATGTCCACTCTGGACGTACACTGCCTGGCCCAGATGCAGCCCAAGCAGTCTCCACCATCCACCCCTCCCATCTCTTTCCCGTCCATTTTGTCCGAGATGCAGAAAGCTGAGATCAAGTCAGATGCCCTGAAGGTCACAGTCAAACTGAAGCCCCGGCCCCGGGCCGTCCACAATGGAGCAGATGAACCACGCTACCATTCTGCAAAGCGCTGGAAAGGACTGCGTTGGCGCAAGTGGAGCATTCATATTGTGGTACCCAGAGGAAAGCTGCAGATGCAGAGTGAGGGCGAGCTGGAAGAGCTCCTAAGGAAGCTGGACGCATCACTGCGACCAGAGCCACTGCCCAAAGACCTGCGACGCTGCTGCTTCTGCCACGAGGAGGGTGATGGCCTCACAGATGGCCCGGCCCGACTGCTAAACCTTGACCTGGATTTGTGGGTGCACTTAAATTGCGCACTCTGGTCTACTGAGGTGTACGAGACCCAGGCGGGTGCACTCATCAATGTGGAGCTGGCACTGCGCCGTGGCCTCAGTATTCGCTGTGCCTACTGCCAGCGCACAGGAGCGACCAGCGGCTGTCATCGACTACGCTGCACCAACGCATACCACTTCACCTGTGCACTCAAAGCTCAATGTACCTTCTTCAAAGACAAGACCATGCTTTGCCACCTGCACAAACCCCGTATGGGCAATGGTGCTGGGGGCACCACATTCGGAGGACTGGAGCACGAGCTGCGCTGCTTCACCGTGTACCGCCGGGTTTATGTGCAGCGTGATGAAGCTCGCCAGATCGCCAGCATGATGCAGCGTGGTGAGCGGGAACACACCTTCCGTGTAGGCAGCCTGGTATTTCATTCAGTCGGGCAGCTCCTACCACAGCAGATGGAAGCCTTCCACTCGCCAGCTGCCATCTTCCCTGTCGGCTACGAGGCCAGTCGGATCTACTGGAGCATGCGCCATGCCAGCCGCCGCTGCCGCTACCTGTGCTCTATCGACGAGAAGGACAGCACACCGGAATTCACCATCCGTGTGGTGGAGCAAGGATATGAGGACCTCGTGTTGACTGGATCCTCCCCTAAAGGTAAGCACCACAGACAAGAATCCAAGATTTCTTGAATCATTTCATATTTCATTGGTCTCTGATGATGAATATATGAAATTGCAATATATCAAACTGCAGTCCGTATTACACTGATAGCAAATATAGCCTTGAGCATGGGCCTAAATGTCTATTACACCTCCAAATGCTAATTATGCAAATATATACATTTATATTGGTGTATTTTCATATATAAACCACTGGGAACCATTTGCATCTCATTTGTTTGATGCTTGTAGGGGATTATGTAAATCCAATTATTCTTGTAGTTATGTACCATATTTTAAAACGGCAATTTGTAGCGCCCTCTGCACTCTGCCAAGTGTACTGCTGGTAATTCACTGGCTGTTCGCTCCCTCGTTTCCTTTCCTTGCTTCTCTTCCACGCTTCTTAGCTCCTCCCTCTGAGGAAGTGGAGAAAGGATGCAAAAAAAGGACACGGATGAGAGGAATCAAGAACAAATGTATTTAACAAATGAGATGTCTGAAGAGACATTAAAGCAACTTCAGTGAATTCATTTATTAACATTTCCTAGCTATGTTAACTGCACATGTAGCTACTAATGTAACACTAAAATGTTGATGTTTTACAAGATTCTACTCATCACCTGGCAGTTTTACAAGCATGACATATTAATTGACGTACATGCAAGGATTTATTTGTTCCCATTGTTTATGTAAGATTAAGCTTGCTACTTTAAAAAGCCTCCTCTCTCGTTATCCTTGAATCCTCTGATTGGATTTTAAGAATTGGTGCAGCCCGTAAAGGTAGCAGACTTTGATCATAGTCATTTTTGTCCTGGAAAAAATGTACACAGATGCTGTAAATCTCAGCTTTCCAGCTCTGGTCCATGAGTATCCCCTGTCCTGCACATTATAGTACTACCTCTGCTCCCAACACACCTGATTCAACTAATCAGCTAATTAACAAGTTGAAGTGGGTGTGTTAGAGCAGGGAAAACACTGAAATGTGCAGGACAAAGGGGTTCTCCAGGACAAGGTTTAGGAACCTGTGTTCTAAAAGATTGAATGGACATATTGAAAAGTACATTTCATTAAATATCTTTTTTAAAAAAAAGGTCTAAAAACACTGAAACATTACGAATTGCATCTTTAATAATAATAATAATAATAATAATAATAAAATAATTAATTAATTAAAAAATTTGCCATGAATCCAAAAAAAAAAAATCCATTAAATTGATACAGAATATCTTGATGATGGTTAAAGATTGCAGTGAATAAGATGGAAAGGTTAACCTGGTGAAAAGGTGGAATAATGTAAAAGGTGGAATAATTAAAGCAGTTCACTTTTAAAGGTTAAACCGAGGCACTTGTCCTTTGTACAGGTGTGTGGGATAAGGTTCTGGAGCCAGTGGCGGAGAAGAGAAATGAGACAGGCACCCTTAAACTGTTCCCCGTCTACCTGAAGGGAGAAGACCTGTTCGGACTGACCGTATCTGCAGTCACCAGGATCGTGGAGTCGGTAAGGTGGACAGTATGAAATGGTATTACACAGCCAAACAAACCAAACAAATGTGCTTGGGTGACGCATATTAAGATTAGTGGTTTTTTTTGTTTTTTTTAAAACACAAGATGAAGGGTTTTTTTTAATTTTCTATAATTCTACTGGATTTATTTGGGTGCGTTTGTAATAAATTTAAGTGGTGCAGTTTAAGCCTGAGTGGTGTTGAATGGCTCTTAATTTCCAGTCATTTCAAACAAGTAAATTGCTTTTTATTTTGGGACGAATCACAGCCTATCTATAAAATCTACCCCTTTTTAGATCATTTCCAATTTGTGTGTGTGTGTGTGTGTGTGTGTGTGTGTGTGTGTGTGTGTGTGTGTGTGTGTGTGTGTGTGTGTGTGTGTGTTTTAGTTGCCAGGGGTCGAGGCATGTGCTGGCTACACGTTCCGTTACGGCCGTAATCCTCTGATGGAGCTGCCACTGGCCATCAATCCCTCGGGGTGTGCTCGATCCGAACCTAAGGCTTGCACACATGTGAAGAGGTGTGTGTTAAGGTATTCTGTAGGATTTAAGCCTTTTATTTCTCAATGTTTCTTTTGCTGCACTTTTTTCCATGGGCTATAAGCAACTGTTTCATGTCCTGCCTGTCATCCACCATCTACACCCAGCTGCTCAGGTGCAAACCCCCCCCTGATTTCAAATGATATTCTGGATTATCTCATTTCGCCATTGTAGTCTTTGTTCATCAGGATTTTCAGCCATATATGCTGCTGCTCAGACCCCAGTGATGCCAGAAGGGCTGTAACTTATGATGGATCAGTAAATAGGAGTGAGGAGTACATGCTCTCAAAATAAACTCGACACGTGTATTTGACATCTCAGCATCTCAGCAGCTTGTAGTTATTTCAGTACTAATTTGCATAGAAGCAAGAAATATGATTCTCACAAATGGAAGACAAATAAGCATTCAAGCTTATGCCAGAGCTCTGTCAGCTTCCTCACCATTTCCTGGGTTCACATAGATCCAAAACAGGGATTAAATCGTACACTGATCAACTCCTTGTCAAGGTAATCTCAGTTCATTAGGAGGTTCGACTATTTGTGGTCCTACTCACACTGCAGTGATGCTTGATGGATCATTCGTTAGTTCAGGGGTCAGCAACTGGCGGACTGCGATCCGGATTAGGATCAAGCTAAATATTTCACTGGACTGAACTGATCATTCAGAAGTACTCCAGCAGAGCTGATTAATGTAAGCTGTGGAAAAAGCTTCCTGTAGTTTATCGACTCAACTTTTTAAAACATGAACCAGCGCAGTTCCTGTAGCAGATCCTTTGTAGAAGCTTATCCCATCACATGCATGTAGGTCATTTATTTAGCTGAAGGCAGCTCATCAGGCCAGAGAGAGCTAGAGAGGTCAGAAAGGAAGGTATAGAAGAAAACAGACTGGACATAGATGTATACTGTACATTTGTTCATGTTTAGAAGAAGTGTGCATCAGGATAAACAGACTTTTACTTGCATCTCTAAACTAATTAACTAGTTGTTAATGTTTCGTCATTAAAAGGTAACTATTGTCACCATTCAGTCATGTTCGTCACTTATCCAGATCTTTATAAATAAGGAATTTTATTACACAGTATAGATTTTAGATAAATACTCCCAGTTTAGTCTCTTGGCCCCGTCTCTTGTTACTCTCTGAAACGGGTGAGTGTATCTCAGCGCCGGAGTGTTTCAGTGTGATTGTGTGTATGCTCCTGTAGGCCTCACACACTGACCAGCGGCTGCTCCGCTAAAGCCCTGCAGACCACCGGGAGCCCGGCTGAGCTCACCGGTGCTCCCTACAGTAAACAGTTTGTGCACTCCAAGTCCTTTCAGTACCGACGCATGAAAGCTGAGTGGAAGTCCAACGTCTACCTGGCTCGGTCACGCATCCAGGTAAACTCAACCAGCTCAGAGATGGAACCGTAGCTACAGTTTATTTATTTATTTTTTATTAGCTATTCATTATAAATTAGAATAAACCTTTGACTGCATAAAATAAGGTGGTGTTTGCTGTAGGGCTTGGGGCTGTACGCTGCTCGAGACATTGAGAAATACACAATGGTGATTGAATACATTGGTACCATCATTCGTAACGAGGTGGCAAACCGCAAAGAGAAGATGTACGAATCGCAGGTACATATAAACTTTTTTCCCATTTTGTTTCATATTTTAAGAGATTCTTATTTTAGTGCTTTGCCCAATTTAAAAAAAAAAAAATGTTTTTTTTTTTTTAATTTAAGAACCGTGGAGTTTACATGTTCCGCATCGACGGTGAGCATGTAATAGACGCGACCATCACAGGAGGACCTGCACGGTAGGGACGGTTTTGGAGTTTTGATGATGCTATGATGAGTGGATAAACAACAGCAGTTTAAAAATCAGTAAAGAATTGCTTTATCGCTTACACCGCTCATTTATCGACTACAGTAACAATTTAGCACTGGCGAGTCCCGGGCTCCTGAAGCTGATTGGTCAGAAGGTGTTGATTAATTTTCTATAACAGCAGCTCTCAGTAGTGTAGCTTCACAGGTTTATATTAATTGTTTTAATTGCTCATTAAATACACTATCAATGGTCTGCCCCATCTCTGATTATTTTTCTACGGCATGGACTGTTTTATTCCTTACTTATACCTGCTGTAGTTGTTTCTTTACTGCTTTGTTTCAGTTGTGATGTTTAAAGGTAAATAAGGCTTCAGGCTTGTGCTTTCCCTATCATTTCCTGCATTCACATCGATCCAAAACATTTACAGGCTGCAAAAACGAGGGTCGAATCGTACAGTGTGCACTCAGCATCATCCACATACAGATCATGTTTCTCAACTCGGATAAGTTTTGATCTCTCGCGCATCTCATTCATAACATCACAATTTATTCCCTCAGCTACATTAACCACTCCTGCGCACCCAACTGCATAGCAGAGGTCGTGACCTTTGAGAGAGGCCACAAAATCATCATCAGCTCCAGCCGCCGGATTCAGCGTGGGGAGGAGGTACGTCTGCTGGAATAGCATTCATTTCTGAGGGTTCCTTCCAACATTTCTACAAAGGAACTCATTTTTATTCATTAAAATTTCTGCTTGTACCTTTAAGGAAAATGGTGATAATCCCCCACAGGGCCTGCAGCGTCAAAACATCATTCTCTTACGTTATTTATTCTGCTAGTTATTATATATTTTTTTTGCTTAGATTAAGCTCTAAAACCCTGAAACTAAAAGATCCTCCGTTCTCTGCCTTTTTTTTTGGCAGATTTTTGGCAGTTTAGTATCTGGAAGGCAGTCCTAATTAACCCTGGTGTTAAAGGGATGTGATATAACTCTAATACTTTATTAGCTACTTTATTTCTTGAACTTGAAACTTGAACCTAGATAATCATGAAGTACAAAATGATCCAAATCCAAATCAGGTTATTCTGTTTCTATGGCGACGTTATTTAGCGTGCATCGGCTAAGTGGAAGCAGCATGGAGTCGCCGAGCGCAAGAAGCACAATCCTCTCCACGTATACAGCTACTGTTCTCAAAATCCATCATATTTTGTTCAGCATTAATGCTGATTAGGCGCTTACGCTCATCATGAACCAGTCCACTCTTTGGCATGTGTTCGTTTTACTGGTAGTGGCTCTCTAAAAGTTTTGGCCCCCCTTTAGTGATCATCTGAGCCAAGTAGCTCTATAATGGACAGCGTTTTAGAAAACTGTAAGGGAAAGAACATATATGACTTGATGCTATGAAAAGAATATTCAGTGCAGTTTGACGTGCTCTAGACAAATGCTCTAGTTGCGTAATCCTTACATATTTTTCTCGAAACCAGTATTATTTTTGAGTTTCGGTTTTCTCAGTTTGTTTTAATAAGGCAGCCACTTGTTCATTTCTTTTTTCGTGGCATGGTGACAAAATGGTGACAAAATGGTGACAAAATGTGTTAAATTATAAACCAGGGATTCCCCAACATTTTGAGCAAACGACCCCAAATGGACGTTATGAATTTCCTACAAGCATCCTGCATATTTGAATTCCATCTTAATAATTTAGGACTCGTAACTCCATATTAAATAAATGTATTGCCATAGTTTCATGTTCGTTTCCTTGAATTCTATGGTTCCACTGAGTCAGTGTCACTTGATGTTGTCGAGGAACTAGCGGAGGTAGATGGGCGGAGAAATTTGCCCCTTCTTATTGCTGAACTCCTACGCTAGTGCAGCGTGTCAGGATGGTGAAAAACACTAAAACAGCTTGTAGTGTACACTTAAGTGTAGCTCGTTTCAATGCTCAGTGACTCTCAGTAACATTTGGAAATAGTAGCACCCAAAATCCATCTTTATAGTTAAAGCAATAATCCTAATATGAATTTATAAAATAAACGAATAAAATCTTGTCACCACACATTTGGGTACTCCTGTTATAAAACCGTATTTGATGCTTACTAATTATTATTCAGTTACTTATTAAATCCGGTTTAATTATATCATTAATTCTAAATACATTGAATTATTTCTGGATTTTTTTTCCCCCCTTAAAAGGGAATTTTGTTGCTTCCAAGAACCCTTAGTGGTACAAGAAACACTAGGCTAACATTTATTTTTAAAAAATCATTCAAATACTTCTACAAGCAGACCCAATGCCGATACGAGTCAGTTATGTTTTAATTTGGTGTTTTCTTTTCTTTCTTTTCTTTCTTTTTCCCCTCACTAGTTGTGCTACGACTACAAATTCGACCTTGAAGATGACCAGCATAAGATTCCTTGTCACTGTGGCGCAGTAAACTGCAGGAAGTGGATGAACTGAATCGGAGCGGACAGGCAGAATGTTCAAACTCCACACATATGCATTCCTTGTGATCTTTTTTTCTAGGCCCGTTTCTAAACAGGAAGTGTTGTGGTTTTTTTTTTTTGTTTGTTTGTTTTTTTTTTTTTTTTTTTTAAAAAGAACTTATCAGGGCAGATAATAAGACCGCAGAACTGTAAGAGTTGATGCAGACCGGGTTCCAAAAAAAAAAAAAAAAAAAAAAAAAAAGGCCAGGTGAGGGAATAATGTGGGGCTGAAAACCAGGCTGTACACACACACACACACACACACACACACACACACACACACACACACACACACACACAGGTCCCTTTGCAGAAACAGCTCGCGTGGTTTTTACTCTGATGGGACGTTGATGAGAGCTTAAAGAGACTCGGTGAGGAAAATGTGGTTGGGTTTAATCTCACCAGCTGACCAGGAAGTGATCGTGCTGGCCACAGCCTTATTTAGATTATAAAGAGGCAGGTCCTCTGGATAAAAAAAATTCTATACAGATATACACATATATATATATATATATAGAGAGAGAGATATAAATACAGAAATGTAGACACCACTGAACAAGGAATGTACTGAGAAGACTTCCTTAGGGATAAAGCTAAGGGATTATTAACTTGCACTAAAACAACAACAAAAAAATACGGTTTAATAAAATACTTGATTCCATGAGTCAGTTTATCTTTTTCCTTTGTTTTTGATTTCTGTAAAATAAGAGGTGACTTTTTGTATTTATTATGAATCGAAGCTATTTTTTAAGAATGTCAACAAATAAAAAAAACGAAGAACGTCAAGCTGCTTCAGAAGGCTGCAGGTTGAACAGAACATGTTACTTTATAAAATATGTAAATATCCGTCTAAAATTTGGAAAAAAAAAAATTATTAATTAGAAATATTTGACCAAATGCTACCTTAACTTCATTAGAGCTATTTGTTTGGGTGACTTTTTGCTTCTCAATTTAAAAACTGAAAGAAAAGAGGGGAAAAAAAAAAGAGTATTTAAGGATGCCAGGATATGATTTTGAATTTGAGAGTCTATGTGTTGTATAAAATTGTACAGAATCTGTAAAAAAAAAAAAAAAAAAAAAAAGAAGAAAAGAAAAGGAAAAAAAAAGAAATAAATGAATTCAGAGTATTTTTGTTGTATTTAGAATGTAGAGTGAATATTGTCTAAAATTCTGACCACTTGAAGAAAATTCTGTACCTTAATTTCCTTTTGACACGTTTTGATTTCTTGTAATTTTTGCAATCAAGTTCCGCACCGATTGTGATCGTTGTTTATCAGCAAACGAAGTGCGCCGTGAATTTTCTTTCGAATCCACACGAACAGATTCGAGTAGCTTGAGCTTGAGCTAGCACGAGGGACTGCTTTTTTTTTTTTTTTCTTTCCTTCCTTTCCTTTCCTTCAGTAACTGCGTGTAGTGTCCATGAGCTTTGGAGAGAAATCTAAATGCCTTTCACACATTTGCTTTGACATTAAGAATTGTAAAGTATGCTCTTTTTTGGTTGTTTACATTATTTTAAGAAAAATGCTGTTTAGTGTTTGACTAGTTGAAAATCATGGTATGATGTGTTTTTTTTTTTTTCTTTTCGTTTCTTTTCGTTTTTTTGAGCTTAATAAAGAATTCAAAGCCTGGTCTGAGCACTTTGCTTACCGGTTTGAAATGAAGTTTTTGATGTGTGCACAACTAAAAATTTGTTGGACTACATTTTGTTGGTATATTCAAAGTCTTGAGCTTGTAATATAAATGGCATGATGTATTTTTTAAAATCTTTTGAATGAATCAAATTGTACATAATTTCTCAATGACTGGTTGTAATGAAATTTGTTTCTTGGATATTTTTCCCCCCTCTTGTACAATATTCAGACATTATTAACAGTATTTGTCATTTCTCGGTCCTGTACAGTAGTATACAATGTCAAAAATGAAGCCTTTTTTGAAGTATACAAAAGTGTAATGGGTTTTTTGGAGTTTGTGGAATCAGATTTAGGAATATTTACAAGAAATAAATATTTTACATCTTTACCTGGTCTCGTCGTCGTTCATCCTGAAGATCAGGGAGATCAGCAAGTCCAGTGTTTATGTAGCGTCTTGTTGTTGGAACGGCACCTCAGATCTGCGTTGTGTTGATCTGAATTTTAAAGACCGACCCAAAAAAAGATGGAACATGTCAGGCTGATGTTTATAGCGTTTTAACAATCCGGTGTAAATCTGCGGGTGTAGAAGAGTAAAGACTGACAGTAGGGAGTGTGTTTACAGGATGTTCAGGATGAGCAGATTGTGAATAAGACTCCTGAGATGAGCACAGGACAGGCTTTATGATTACAGCAGCGGTTCTTAACACCTTTAGGTGAACGTTGAGAGCTGACTTGTATACAGTATATGATCCTTTTTAATTGTTAATTGCATTAAATCACATGAATTATAGTTAAACCATAGTGAGCCCGGTTGCTATGTTGTAGCAAAAAAAAAAAAATAATCAATGGAAAAAAAATTCATCGGTAAATTACAATTCATGTATAAATGAGTAATTGTTCTGTGTCCGCTTCTTGGCATGTGTGGTGTGGACATCATGAAAAAGGTACTAAAAAAATAAAATGTTTTCCAAGCCAGAGTAAACCTTAGGCGTGCGCACATATGCGATATGATAACGTTTCAATATTTGGTTGTAACACTGTATCTGGTACAATACGATGCAATTTAATTTCATATCCTCTGATTAAATATATAACCAAATTTGTTCTGAGTCTGGAGCAGGCCTACCTAGTGTTAATTCATGAATGATGATGACAAAGGGAAAGATTATTTAAAGATATCTGAGTTAAGCGCAAATCACCTATGTAGCATGTTAAATTATATACACATCAATAATAATAATAATAATAATAATAATAGATTTGATTGTTGCTATGATTTATTTCAATTCTCTTTTAAATCTATGCATTGATCCAGAGCTGATGGTTACATCCTTTAGTATTGCGTGTATGGTTTTAATATAGATTTTCCTGATGTTTATGAAAGTTTAGATTGTTTTTGAGAGGCGTTACAACAGGCTCACATGATGGACTGCAAGTCAAATTCAGGCAAAGTGGTACAGTTTTGATTTCAGTGAAAATGTACAGAACTCACTGATAATATGTAGAAACTGGCATTTGATAAAAGATTCAAACATGCAAACAGACTGTATGTCTTGTGTTGTGTGGAAGGTGATTAAGTGATTAATTGAACTCAAACCAAAAGCCGTTACAGTTGTGCCAGTTCTCCCTTACTCACTTTCTGGCCTTGAGATATTCATTTATGACCACACCTTGTTAAACACTAATCACCATGTCACCCTGGTGGCCCTGTATTTAAGCAATGCCTTTACTACTGTAGAGTAATTAAAACGAAACTCATGCATTTTAACATTAGTGGATGGTGAGGTTTGTTTGACTCTCAGCTGTGTGTATGAGGAGCATGACAGGGTGAACGGAAATGAATCTGTTTCTTTAATGAAACATTAAACACATTAATGCGTTAAAGATGCACGTGCAGTGCCTTGATGGTTTAACAATTATTTAAATATGCCTAGGTCCACTGCAAAATAAGGTTGTTCTGATAATTAAAAGATTAAATGAAACAATTTCAGCCATAGTCAGGCAAAAAAAGGAAGAATCACTGGTTAAAAATATCTCAAACCTTGTCAAATAAACAAATGAAGGACGATGATCCGTTTGAGAGACGAATGAATCGACTCATTGCTGAGCTGAACCGAATGATCTGTCTGACTCGCTGAAAAGATTCGGAAACGATTGGATGGTTGATATGGTGAAGTTTTGTGTAAGGAGACATTAATCTAACATTTAAGGAAGGAGTCTCCAGTGCTTTGTAACAGTCAGAGGCAAAGCAGTACCTACTTCCAGAGAGAAAAAATGATGTAAACGACTGTTTATAGCTGCATATAACATTAAATGTATCTATAAACGGATAAAAAGTATGACATTTTGTTCTTTAATTACTAAAAATTGTAATTGGTAGCAAGTTGTTGGCTGTGTGAGGCTTTTAGACCCTTAGTGGTAAACAAAAAGAAGCCTTCAAAAATGAAAATGGCAGACTTTGTGCAAAAAAAAAAAAGAAAAAAAAAAGTCAAACTTGACATGCTCCAACTGGCAATTTTTTTTAGACTCGATCCAAATGAAGTAACATGTAAATTCTGCAGCATCATTACAAAAGATTATATAATGCTCTGTATCTTCAGAATCACCTAAAAACGTGATTGCCACTGCCATCAAGCAGCTCCCGACCTATTCCCCGCACACAACCTGCCATCATGGGTGTTTTTGCGGTGAGATCGTAAGTGTTCTTGTGTTAAAGTGTGTGTAAAAACAGCTTGTTCAGTTCATGATTGGTTGCTTTACAGAAACCTGCCGTCATGGTGATGTCATTAACGATGCTCAACACCACCACTCCATGGATTTAAGAGTTTCTGTTCTGGGCAATTAAATTGTTAGCCGAGATTTTTTTAATGGTAATTTGTGATAAAATCAGTAATGCACAAGCCTAGTTTTGTGCTGTTTCTGAGGTGGGAATAACACCGTGTGCTATTTGAGTTTAATTCCACATCTATTAAACTGAGCGTGTTATAGTGACGTCCACTTTGAGAACCGACTTCCATGAATGAGCCTGGTTTTTTTTTTTTAAACAGTATTTGTCGAGGCACATTTGTAGTGTTTTGCTGATTTTATAATTGTTTAAATCAATTCAGTAAAATTCAGTGTGATGCTGTTTTGTTAATTTGAAGGTAGAGTAAGATTTCATTAAACAATTTTAGCCATAGTCATGCAAAGTAGAACAATCACTGAGTAAAATATCGTGAACTTTGTCCGGTTTAGGCAAAAAGTCGATGTACAGATGATTTGCAAAATATTCTCAGCATCGCTGAGTCTACGAGTCTAAATGCCTGTAAAAAAAAAATAGTTGACTGAATAAAATTCATTTTGTTTAAATGATGGCATTGAGAAACAGTTTCATTCAGGAAAAATGTGAATTAATGAAGAGTATAATGTCTAATATCTAGTATAACAGTATAATATCGAATTCCTTCTGCCTTGTAGAAGTAAACAATAAAAGCAGATCTACTTCATGACTGCAAACTTTACAACTTTACATTCAACTGAGCCTTTTTTTTCCCTCATGAAATATTGCATTATTTTGTGCTAATGTTGCAGAATTGGAAATGTAACACGGTTTTCCTGAATTTTGTACAGATCTGGGGAAAGGAACTGCACAATATCCAACAGGATACATCTAATTTCATCATGTGATTTAGTAATTGATAATTACTCCATTTGCTTTGCTTGAAGTTATTAATTTCTAACAGTGCAGCGGTCACCAGCAGAACGTTCATCAGGACTGGGAAAGGTTTTTTACTTTCATACGGGCAGAAGCAGGCAGTCAGAGATGAAGCTCACAGGCGAGAGAAAAGGCCACGTTCGTTAACACAGGAGCGTGATGGATGCGGCAGGTTGCTCGTGTGATGCTGCGTGACATGATCATTCATTCGTTCATTCATTCGTCTTTAGTAACTGCTTTATCCTGGTCAGTGTCAGTGTGGTTAAAATTACTGATTTGTTAGGGAAGTAGGAGAAAAAGAACCAAGTAAATTCATTAGAAAATATCACAAGCTGCAGGAGAGGGCGTTGTTGGTTGGAGTTTGTGGGATTGCAATAGAACTAACAGTCCTGTAGTTGATTATTAAACACGTGCTGTCTGAGGAGCAGCATGTCTCAGGAAAGATTCAATGGTCTGGTTATATTCTCCACCGAGTCCATCAGAGCCCAGAGTTTGGGATTAAAGAACATGATTAATGACTGTGCTGGAAGGAAATCTCATCAGATGGGTGAGTGACCCAACTGGCTTTGCTGTTATTTGATCATGGGCTCTGTGCCAGTGTTTGCATGTAGCCCTGCGATTTTTTTTAAAGCTTTGAACACAATTGTGCAGTGGGTGTAAGTGTTATTATTTGTGTATCTATGTATGTATGTATGTATGGATGGATGGATGGATGACTGGTTGCTTGCTTTTGGCTTTGCGATGATGTTGTGCAGGATGTTAGGCAGGTGTAGGCAGCGCCACTGGCCTCATCAGGGCTGCCAGGTGTGTGGTGGTGTGCACATTGAAAGGCACCATGATGTAATGCTTGCACGCTGTGACAGAGTTTCAAGAGGCAAGATCCCATTGTCAAGATTCACTGCTCCGAAAAATAAACATCCATTCTTTCACACACAGCTCACATACTTCCACATAGATACAGTCGCAGTGAGAGACAATAATAATAATAATAAATATAAAAAAATAAGGCCTCTCGAGGCACTTTACATAAGAGTATACAAACATTTATCAAAAAAGAGTTAATAATAAAATACAACAAAATGAACAAAGATAATTAAATAACAAAAAAACTAAACAAAGTAATCAAGTAATAAGTTTTGAGAGAAGATATAAATACATTAAAAGCCTGGGCTTCTGTAAGATCAGATGGTGGTGAGTCCCACAGTTTCGGAGCAGAAGAAGAAAAGGCCCGATCACTCATAGTACATAAACGACAAGAGAGAGTATTGTGCACGTTCCAGGATCGTAACTTTATACTTACAAAGTGTCTGTGAATGTTAAATATAAAGTTGTATGCAAAACAAAATGTAATATTAGCAACTGACTGATTTCAGTACGTCGGAGAGCATAAAGTGAAATGCAAGCCACTTAAACCTCGACCTAGGGGTCGTGACCCCACGTGGGGTCGCTTGATGTACAAATGGGGTCAAGAGAGAAACTCACAATCTCCTCTTTTGATTCATTCAATTGTTTTGCAAATTAATATTAGAAATATTGGAGTTTGTGTGCTAATATTTTAAAATGTGCATCACATTTAGACAAGTCACATTTAAATGAATGTATGTATGTACTTATGTAATGTTCTAGAGCGCTGTTGAGTCAAGAGTCAAGTGGAGTTTATTGTCATTTCAGCCATATACAAGTACATAGTGAAACGAAACAACGTTTCTCCA
>CM074974.1:28948123-28958148 GCA_037576825.1 Pangasius krempfi | reverse complement strand
ACACACACACAGACACACACAGACACACACAGACACACACAGACACACACAGACACACACAGACACACACAGACACATATACACATATACACATATACACATATACACATATACACACAGTGCACTTACTCTAATGAATTTTTCCTGGTAAAAACAAACAGCGAGACAGCAAAACCCCCTTAACTCTCAGCCTAAAAACTCTACCTCTTCAGGTTAAATCATTTCTATTAATAATCCTCCTCTTCCTCTGAGTGGGAATTTACAAAGCAGCTCTCCAGAAAGCCGTCACGGAGCAAAATCTCACCGTGTGTTATATTTCAGCTAAACAGCCAGTTTGGACAGGCTGAGGCGGTGAGTGTTTAATCAAATGAGCCAAAACGCAAACAAACTGGAGAATTTCAGTTCCTGATGACTGTCTGGCAGCCGAACACACTGAGCATGGGCTTGTGTGTGTGTGTGTGTTTTTTTTTTTCTTACTCTGAATGAGATCTCTAGGTTTTCTCCGCCCCAGATGTCCATGCCGCTGTCGTACTGTCCGAGCTCGTTGAAGTATTCTCTGTCCATTGCGAACAGACCCCCGGCCATCGTAGGAGACCTGCAGGAGTCACAGTCCAAGGTCAAGACACAGAGCGAATAAACACCACTCTGGAGCCCGTCTACTCCCAGGCACTGACACACCAACATCACACAGATGATTGTTCAGAGTGAGTTAGAGCAGAGGACCGGGGCTAAGGTCTGAGACTGGAGCAGTAATTTTTAGTTTTAGATGGTTAGGTGATAACGAAGAGCTTCCTGATCACGAATCACATGGTTAAGATCATTAGCGGGAGGTATCTGGGGTTGGTGTTGGTACCTGATGGCTCCGCTGGGGTTGTTGAGCTCCGATACAGGAACAGGGTCCCATTTAAAGTGCAGCCCCCAGTTAAAGCCCCCCCTGACGATGGGAGAGGGGCTGTAGAGCAGCGTGTCCGCGCTGATGATGTCGATGACTGGGCACACCACCGTGCGGCGGTTCTCTCTGATCGGGCTCAGCAACGGCTGCAGCCACGCCTCGTTCACCTCACAGTGACTGTCCAGGAACACCAAGACCTCACCTGAACCATGGAGAGAGAGAGAGAGAGAGAGAGAGAGAGAGAGAGAGAGATAGACGAGGGGAAGAGAGAGAGAGAGAGAAATTAGTCAAAACATTAAAAAAAGACAAGTAAAGGAAAATGGA
Source organism: Pangasius krempfi (assembly GCA_037576825.1). Classification (NCBI taxonomy): domain Eukaryota; kingdom Metazoa; phylum Chordata; class Actinopteri; order Siluriformes; family Pangasiidae; genus Pangasius; species Pangasius krempfi. Next base: position 28,956,932 of record CM074974.1, on the reverse strand, counting down.
GAGATTTATGCACACAGGTAGCAAAATGTGTACAGTATATCTACATCCTCACACACACACACACACACACACACACACACACACCTGTAGCATGTGAGGCTCCGATCATCCTCCCCCTGATCAGTCCTTCTCTTCTCTTATTGCGCACCAACTTCACTTTGTCTGGCAGGTTAGTTTGTATGTATACATCCAGATCCTGCTTCAGGTCATCTATAACACACACACACACACACACACACACACACACACACATCAATTCCATCCATCCATCCATCCATCCATCCATCCAATCACTTCTTATGTTCAGTGAAGCTCTGCATGCCTAAAGATTAAATTAACAGTAAACAAATAAATGAACAAAGATATAAATCATTCATTTAAAACCTTAATGTACCCGATTTATTTCATCAGATGTTTAGTCACTCAAACATGTTTTGTAGAGCACTTTTTTTTCCTGTATTAAACTGCTCAGCAGTGTCCCAGTCAGACTGTCATTAGATAAACAAGGGCACAGAAACAAACCTACACTATTGCACTCACTCACACGTCCAAATTCTAACTGAATCCTGTGTAAATTCTACCCCCGGGGCTCAGTGCTGCTGTATGGACATGGACATGGGCATGGACATGGACAGGTTTGTTCAGTGGAGGTGAAGAGGCTTGCCTAGCTCGCTGTTGTCGTCCACCAGGATGATCTCGTGCAGGAGGTAACTGGGCGTTCGATCCAGGACGCTGTGCACTGTCCTGAGCAGGGCCGAGAACGCCTCGTTAAAGAAGCAGATCACCACGCTGGCCGTCTGTAACGCTAACGGATACGTCTTCGCTTTACACCTGAGGGTTAAAACACGAGGACGTCGTTACTAATGAACAAACGAGCGCAGGATCACATGGAGCGCTCTGATCCCTATCGGCTCTCGCTCACTGTTAGCCACATTAGCATGTTTGCGATATGACAGATGTTTCAGTGGGGCTTTAACAAGGACATTCACATTTCAGTTCATTAAAAGCTTTAGTAATTGAGTGAATATTAATGAGGTGATAATTATACACTGCTACAGACTGAGCAAACATCAACAGATTTGATCAGAATGTTTACTGTTTCAGATTTATTTTTACATTTTCAACCACAGAAATGTTCTCGTCACTGATGTTTAGCTCAATCTTATAGTTATTAAGGCGTCTCGGGTTGTAAAAATCTGTAATATTTGAAATAAACAAACAAATAAGATAAAACGGTGGCAGCTGTTCCAAATGAGTACATGCAGACGATGAACAGATAAATAATTAATAATAAATAAATAAACAGATAAATAGACAGAAAGACAGACAGGAAGATGAATATAAATTCTAACTGGCTTATTATTCACTATAAAGGGTATACTATGGCAGTTAATAACTCACACATTCATTACGATGTCGGTCACTAAGCATAATAATGCTGCAGACCCTACATTATACATTACGGTATGCTACATGTACAGTAGAATGATATTTGTGATTTAGTCAAAGAAAACAGTTGAAACAGTTGTAAATGATCTCCTTAGGTGCATTTTACAATACATACTTTATACATAGTTTATGTTTACGATAACATTTCGATACGATAACATTTTTTTCCCCAACCTATTAAGTCATGGCCAGTTCCCACCCACACCTATCACTCGACAGCTACCAACCAGGGAGGGCGAAGACTCTCTCAAACGTCCTCTGAGGCAGACGAAGCCAGCTGACCGCATCTTTCCGAACTGCTGTGCACGCAACATCAGGGGTAGAGTAACACACTCAAAGGAAAAGTGCTATCCGCACACTTCTGCATGCACGAGCTCACAGTCGACCATGAACTACTGGATAGAGGTTACGATATGATACTATTTTGATTCTTAAGGCAGCGATTTGATATTTGATATTTGACAATACCAGTGAATTCACTATAATATGATATGATAGTGAGTCTTAAGGCAACGATACAATATTTAATGATACCACTGACTCTCCTATGATACGACACACTACGATACGACTTCGATTCGTAAGGACTACAACTCAATGTTTGACAATACCGACGAAATCTGCTACAAAATTATAAGTTTTTGTTTCTTACGGTAACGATATTTCACTATTTGAAGATACGACAGCATCTGCTACAATACGATGCGATTTAGTAATCTCTAATCGATGTGAGACCAACTCTGTTCAGAATCTGGGGTAGGTCTAGTGTTAATTCGTGAATGATAAACTGGAGAAGGATTATCAGAGTTACAGGAAAATCGCTTCACTTGCCTGGTAAGTTGTTTATACATCGGTTTAAGAATATTAAAGTGTATTCCGACGCTTTCATTTTCATCAGAAATTAACATTTTGTTAATTTGAAAAGTTCTGAATACACACTATTTTCTACACATTATTCATTTCCATCGCTGCATCGATCCAAATCGACCGGGTATTACACTTATTTATTAGACGTCCTTTTTCTATATCGAGTGACCTTGAACTAAAAAGTTTACATAAATATGTTTCACAAAACGTACATCAACCATGTAAAAGTAGAACATGACATCTGAAACACTGAAAGGTGGATTTCTTTGCCTTTTTGCTGTCTTTGGCAGAGTAAATATTAGGATAGTGTGAACAGTACAATGATACACGCTCAGACACACATCACATCGCATTAACTCCGCACGTATTAAACACTTTCAAAACCTCAACATGTTTCAGTCAGCAAGACTTACTCAAGCACATCACACAACAGTTACTCCAATAATGATTATCAAGAAGGGTGCACTTGTCACACACACACACACACACACACACACACACACACACACACACACACACACACACACACACACACACACACACACACGTGATGAGTAACATGCCAAACATAACATCAGGATTGCAATAAATTAGGTAATGGTTATTTTCCATGAGACTATACTGGTTACTTAGTGGTTGTCCACGTTCTGTGTATTTATTGTTCTGTTCTGTATATTTATTGTTCTGTGTATTTACTGACCTCAACTTGTCTCACACTGTTGTGTAATTGCACTTTACGCAATCTTGTGTATTCTTACGTGTTGCACCATGTTCCTGGTGACAGGAAATGACATTTCCTTCCAATGTATCCAAGCTACATACGGGAATGACAATAAAAACCCACACGACTTGACTTGACTTATACGACATCTGAATTAATAACATTTCCTCCACAGGATAATGCGAGCTTGGTCATTTGGTTCACACACACACACACACACACACACACACACACACACACACACACACACACCTACTTTTCATTCCTGGTATCAGGCAGGTCTCGGTGGTATCCGATCCGGTTGCTGATGAGGACATTGAAGGCATGTCTGTGGTAGCCCGTATCCCTCACTTCCTGATCCTTCTCATTGTAAATCATTCCTGTAGAGAGACGTCAAACATCACAAACATAACATTCTGTGTGTGTGTGTGTGTGTGTGTGTGTGTTTAAAACATACACTGACTAAACTCTGTGTGTGTAAGAAGTGGGGGTAACAGTAAATCTGCTTCATCACACCACCTGGTCACTGATTATTTCACATTATTTGCTATCACTTTCTACGAAGGTCATATTTATAATGAACTATGAATACACTCACATCATGTAATAAGGAATTATACACATTTTTATGCATTTTCATAAATAAGGATTAAACTTTATAGATACCGTCATTATGCATTATGGATTCTTGGCATTATAAGTGGTGTTCATAACATGTTATATCACCAATACCTTTGCAAAGTGCAGTATGACAATATATTATATCACCATGTTATATATTTTTTTTAAATTCAATAAATTACATCTTTAAAAATGTAAAATAATTCTTTAATAATGAATTATACCAGAGCAAATATGAAATGCTACAACTAAACTATACAACATAGTACAAACCCTGAGATACCACAAAACTTTTCTACAAAAATCTAACAGATTATATAAAAACTCACAAAATACGACAAAGCTTTACGACATTCTGCAAAAATGTAAGGATTATACCAAAATTTGACATACGACATAACTTTACAACCTTATAAAATAAGATAAGAACTTTACATCATATTACAAAACTTAACATACTACAAACCTTTAAAAATTTATAATATACTACAAAGCTTTAACAAACTACAAAAACTTAGAAGAGTATACCGAAATTTTCAACATACTACGAAACTTTACGACCTTACAACATACTACAAAACTTTGACATGATACAAACTTTACAACTTTATAACATACTAAAAAACTTAACATACTAAAATCCTTTAAAACTTTATAATATACTACAAACCTTTATAAGCCACTACAAAATTTTACAACATAGTACAAAACTTTACGAGATGCTCCAAAACTTTTTAAACAACATATGACAAAGCTTTTCACCAAACTACGAAACTTTACACTCAGTACATTACACTGACTTTGGTGACTGTTATAAACACTACTTACAGTATAATGCTTTCTGTTCTTATAACTGCATTATAAACACTGCTATAAACTCTAATGCCTTTTCATTAACAGTTCTAACTGTTATGTGCATGAACGTATTATAACATGATATAAATATATTTATAAGTCATTATATACAGTGTATAATGAGGGTGAGTGTAAGTGTTACCCGTTATGGGAGAGTAATTACAGTGTGAGGATATATTACACTGTTACGTGATATATTACACTTATACGTGAGAATAATTACACTGTGTGATTGTGGTGTATCTGTGACTCAGACTGACCCATCTCGGGTGAGAGGTCGCCGCGGCGACCGTCGTGTCCGTGTGCTCTGTTGGGCGGGGCGGGGCGGCGAGTGAAGCGGGGCTGGAAGCGGTGCTGCGCCCCCTGGATGGGCACATGGCTGGAGGACAGGCGGCTCTCCTGACTCAGGCTGAAGTAGAGGAAGAGCAGGACGGACCACGTCAGCGACGTGAAGAGGCAGCCATAGCAGAAGTAGCGGAGCGTGACACTGCCCATGGTAGAGCTAGCATCATCGGCGGCCCGTCCTCACATGCCTGAAACACACACACACACACACACGTCAAACCATACACACCCCGTCTTCCCCTCCACCATCCTGCAAGTCTGCTGTAGATTTTATTAGTTCATCATCATCTCCTCTGCATTACGTTCATGATATTATTTTATAACAAGAAAAACAGCCTCTCTCTGTAAATATTAAATATTTCAAGAGGAACCGCTGTCGTGTCTACACAGAAATGTGTAATCGACACAGCTGGAATGCCATCCAATATGGATCTAATTCCAGGATTAGGTAATAAACACGTCTTTTGAGTCGCAAGATTATTAAGCCCAGGCTTTATTGTCTTTATTGTCTGTGTCTTTACACAGAGCTAATGCAGAGATAAAAACACCAACACTGAGGAACTTTACCCTCTGCTGCAATGAGCTCTGTTTGCTTTCAGCACACACAAACATCATCGGTGGTCTCTCGAAGTCGAGTACGACTTTCCACTTTCCTCCTTTAGATCCTTGTGGAACTTCAGCTGGGCAAAGATGCCAATCCTGGATCTACATATTTCAGGGCAATGTGGGCAGGGATGAGAAATGGTAGTTAATGATGCAGTTAAGGCTATTTTGGTAGCTCTCTCCTTTCTGTCGCTGTGTGCTCCCAGGAGTTAAGATCCATATGGCACTTTCTGATGTTGACTTTGATGTTATCTTTTCTTTTGACCTCCAGTGGCACAACGTCCTGTCAAAAGTTGTGAGTACAGGACTTGTTTTGGAACGCGTGAGTCAGGCACACAGATAACATGCCAAAGCCGTCTGAGCTGAGTTTCTGCAATCATAGCTGTGATGGTTGGCACGTTAGCTTCCACAAGGACGCAGAAGTTACTGTGTCGAGCCTTCCAAATGATGTTAAGGATTTTTCTGAGGCTCCTCTGGTGGTAAGCTTCTAGTGCCTTCAGGCGCCTGCTGTACATGGTCCATGCTTCTGAGCCGGACATTAGGGTGGGGAGCACTACGGCTTTGTAGACCAAAATATTAGTTTTGGCCTGCAGGTCTCGATTTTCAAAAACTCTTTTTTTTTAGCAAGTCTTGCAAAGGAAGTGCTAGTGCAGCTGAGGCGGTTTTTATTTCAATGTCAGTGCTTTGGAGGAGAGAATACTGACAAGTTATGGAAACTGATCTAGTTTTTCCTTGCCACCGTCACCTGGCTTGCTTATTAGGGATAAATTTATAAACTTAAAAATTTTCATCGTGAATTTCTATACTTCTGTGAAGCTGCTTTGTGACAATGTCAACTGTTAAAAGCACTATATAAATAAAATTTAATTGAATTTAGTGAGGTCTATAAAAGCCATGTTTAGGCTTTTATTAGGGCGAAATCCACTCTGAGAGTCTGGAAGTATTTTCTCTGATAAGGGGAGGAGTCTGTTAGCCAAGATCCGAGCCAGAATTTTCCCAGTTATGGACGGGGGAAATGCCACGGTAGTTTCCACTGTCTGCTTTGTACCCTTTCTTAAATATAGTGACAATAAGGGCATCCTTAAGTACAGCTGGGATTTTCTCCTTATCCAATATTTTCAGGAGCAGTGCATAGTTATGGCTGAAGATCTGGACCACCTGCCTTTAAGACTTCAGCTGAAATTCCATCATTCATCTTCCTGATGCTGTCCTATACCTGTCTCAGGCTGAATGGTGCTGTCAGTTCCTCCTCTACTATCAGGAGGTCCTCACAGTGCTCCTTCCACCTTTAAAAAAATAAAAAATAAAAATTTGACACCTTGTCCTTCAGCAGCATAAGCCCATTTGGAGCAGAGTGAAGTTAGTGTAGGCCCAGATACTGCTTTTGCAGCAACAAAGAAACCTCTGGTGCCCCCAGAGTTTGCAAAATGTTGAATTTCCAGGGCCTTTCTTGTCCACTACTGGTTATTCAGTTCCCTGACGTGTCTTTGGACGACGGCCTTTGCTTTAGCATGAGCTGCTCATTTAGTCTTGCAATTGATGTCACTCTGCCAGGTAGTGAAAGCTTGCCATTTGATGTCAATGAGCTGTTGGATTTCTGTCTCATGTTCGTCAAACCAGTCCTGGTGATTCAATGTTATGTGTCCAAGTGTAACCCAAGTGATTGAGTTTTTGATTGCAGGCTTGAGCATGCCCCAGTGTGTTTCAGTATCCACAAGATACTGTTTAGGCGATTCTGTGCAGAGCACTGCCTGGAGCTGCTGTTGACAAGTGGTATCATTTAACCAGTTGATATTGAGCTTTGGGAGACTCCGCTTTCTCTGAACCCTTCTCTTCCGCGAGAGCCAAATATACACAATCAAGCGGATAAGACGATGGAAAAGTCAATGAGATGCCAGAGGTTAGAGCGAGGGTGCCTAAATTTATTCTGTTGGTGATGGTTAGGCGGTGTTCTGAGCACTTTGTTAGCAGCAGTACGCCATTGGAGTTTGCATTGTCGACTCCTTCTTTGCCAATTGTACCTCTCCATTGGTTGTTGTTTCATCTCACCCTTTTGTTAACATCTCCGAGCGGGATTAGCTTGTCCTCCTTGGGTACTCTAGCTAGAACCCTGTCCAGGTCAGCATAAAGTGTTTCTTTAGCCGAGTCCTCCATAAGTGTTGGCACATATGCACTAATGACCGTGGCACTTTGGTTGCTTGCAAGTGCCACGAAAAGTGTCATCAGACGTTCATTGATGCCGACAGGGAGTTCGGCAAGGTGGTTGGTGAGGTTGTTCTTAATGGCAACTCCCACACCATGGTTCCTAGGCTCACTAGCTGGTTTTTCTTTCCAGAAAAAAGAGGTACCACCTTGCTCATCTTTAAGCTGTCTTTCATCAGCCAGCCGTGTTTCAGAAGATCAATCTGAAAGTTCCCTGGCAACAATGGCAGTTTGCCTTCTGGGTCCACCGCTTAGTTTGTTGTACGTTAATGTCTATATGTTCCAGGTCCCAAAATCTAAGCGTTTCTTTTTCTGACCGCATAGTGGTGATCCTTCTGGATGCGGCAGCCCAGACAGGAGGTTTGGGGCAGGCTATGTTTAGGGCAACTTTCCTTGCCCCTTCTCCAAATTCGGGTGAGCAGAGCGGATCCTAAATAGGACTGCTCAGTCATGGATGCAGCTAATGAAGAGGCTGGTTGTGGCTAGGAGCTCCCAAACTTCACAGTTCTGCCCCATCATCACTTCCTGATCATTACAGGACTTTAGTTACCCAGGATGCTTAGAGATCTCATCCCCCTTTTTTTGGAGGACACCTGCAGGTAACATCTTTTAACATGGTGTGGCTGAAGCACATGAAGCCCCTATGTGGTCCTTGGAGTGTGTGTGTGTGTGTGAGTGTGTGTGTTGGGGGGGGGGGGGTGTTCTGGGTCCAATGGCATGATAATGAAGACAATTGACAACCACCCTCTGTTGCAGCCCTCATCCGCCTTCTGTGCCGTTGTGACAACAGTCACTTTCCGCCAGTTCTGCCATTGGGGTCTTTGCTGTTGGTTGTTTGAACTTCTCTTTGGATCGTCACCTTGCCATGGTGGAGAAGCTCGTGTGTTCCAATGATCCCAAGAGCTATACCATCTGGAGCTTTGCTCCTGGTAGGGTCTCCCTAAGCAGCAAGGTTGAGGAGGAGATATCTATATAGACAGATATATAGATATACAGATAGATACAGACAGGTATATACAGTTAGGTCTGGAAGTATTAGGACAATGAAAGAGTTTTTGATCTCTCTTACAGATTTATGTTGTTTTTTCAGCCTAATGATGGCCTCCTTCACTTGCATTGAGATCTCCTTGGACTTCATATTGGTAG
>CM074974.1:28908800-28918837 GCA_037576825.1 Pangasius krempfi | reverse complement strand
TCCAGCTCATTTCCTTATCAAACTGCACCTGAGACACTGTTTATTTATTTAAAGCGAAGGATCGTCACATTAAATACCGACTCTGTTTCATTTCTTACTGTTTACTGCTCTTTATAGGTTTTATTTTACTGCAGAAACATTTATTATCTTTATTTTGAAGGCATCTTTGCTCTACAGCACTTCTTTGCATGTGCCTAAGACTTTTGCACAGAACTGCACATGGATTTAAGAAAAACATGTAACTGTTGATATGGTGACATTTTCTGTAAGGAGATGCTTATTTAACATTTATGGAAGGAGTCTCCAGTGTCTTTATAACAATTTTTTCCAGACAGTCTTCAAGACAAGCTGGACTTTTCTTTTTCTGGTGTATTAAGTTCTAAAGAGAAAAAAAGAGAGAACAGCTTTTACAACTGCTGTAACATAAGTGAATATACAGTCAGGTCCATAAATATTGGGACATCGATTCAATTCTAACATTTTTGGCTCTATACACCACCAGGCCTGGTGTATAGAGCCAAAAATGTTAGAATTGTGTCGATGTCCCAATATTTATGGACCTGACTGGAAATGGATATATAAATGGATAAGAAGTAAATGTCGTTCTGTAATAAATTTAAAAAATGCGTAATCTTAAGCAAATTGCTGTGGTACACAGGGTTGAGAACAGTAACCCAGCTTCATCACACCACCCTCTTGTTGATTATTTTCTTACAGCAGCAAACCCTGTCATGTTTAATTCCTTACTAATATTAAGTGGTAAAACATTAAAATGCACATATTTGAGCAGGACTGGGTTTGCGTAAGAGATCTGAATAAAATCTATCTTGTTTATATAAAAGGTATTTGAAATAATGTTTTATTTACTCTCTTTTTTATCTTGGTCTTTTCTTTTTTGCAGATATCTCACTTTACCTCACTGTCCAGGCAGGAGGAGATTCAGAAACACACTACTGATGGCCTCCCGTTTTTCTCCATCACCTACGTCCTTGCAATTGCGTTTTCCATAATATCATGTATGCGGTAAGTAGGTTTTTGAGAACGGTTCTGAAATCGGTGCAAATCACCCATGATCAGATCAGTACACGAAATGTTAACGAAGCACCTGTGTGCTGTTAATGAGAAGAAAAAAAGAGAAAAAGAACCACATTAGAAACACATACAGACCTGCATTAACATCATATAAAACTATAAGGTTATGTCTCATTAGATTATGTCTCATACTCTTCCCAACACATATTCACCTCCTTTGGTCCAGAATAGATGTGGAACAAGCCCAAAACAAGTTCATTTCTGTTCTCACTTACATGATAGCAGCTATAAAAGTCATTTCTTCACCACCATCTCTTTTCTCTCTCTTGAAGGTAACAAGGTTATGCTACAGAGAAACAGCAAAAACATAAACCCCTCTGTCTAGAAAATGTTGGACAACTTACAGCTCTACCTCTGAGCTACAAAGATCTAACACTGGCGACTCCTTCCATAAATATTAAATACAGAAAACGTCACCATTTCAATGATTGTATCTTTTCTTTGTTAACTAATAACATGTATTTAATTAGCGTTGGATTACACGGAGCGTCCACCAGACGTTAGAGGTTGCTGTGTAAATTGTTACCATAGAAAAAAATAACAAATGAGGACGAGCACGTTAATATAAACCTGAGCTACCGTCAGCTACCGAGCCGCTCTTACAGAAAATCAATCAGCACCTTCTCATCAGTGAGATTTGAGAATTATTCATGTGAATTCAGCAAATTTAATGTTCTCTATCTATCTTTTAGATTGGATAATGTGAGGAACAGGCTGTGGGTGGCGTTTGTGGGTGTCCTCTCTGCTGGACTGGCCGTCATCAGCAGTTTTGGCCTGTTGCTGTACGCTGGAGTGCCGTTCGTCATAACTGTGGCTAACTCACCTTTCTTAATTCTGGGTAAGATATACAGAGTACAGAAACATTAAATATAAAAACACCAGGTGTATTCATATTTAAAATAAAATAAAAACACTATTTGAAAAAAGGTTCATCGTGTGTTATTTGGATAGTTAAGGGTTCCTAAAGAGATTCTACACAGATCTTCTCCTGACAGAGAAATACACTGTTGTAGCTTTCCACATACAGTAGGCTCTTTAGGGGGTCTACTAGAGGGATAAACTGAAGAACCCTTAAAATGTCTACATCAAACCTGCGATAGCTTCTGGTGATCAGGATTATACATTGGCTAAACAGGTCATAGACTCTTTAAATTCTTCTTCTTCTTCTTCTTCTTCTTCTTCTTCTTGTTCAAATCATTCCAGCATACTTATGGTTTCTTAGGTTTGTTCCTCTTAGAAAATCCTACAATAGAGGGCTTCCTTTCCAGAGAGGGTTTTAAGCAGAACCCCTTTAAAAGACTCAGAACCCTTAACTTAAGCACTTAGACTGAGTGTCTCAGGTGACACACTCACTACACTCTTTTTTCAGATTTTCTTTATCTATGTATATATTCATTCATACTTTCATACTTACAGTCTTAATAAAAAAATAGCAAAACTCAGCAAAAAATGTCACTGTTTTTGCCCACTTATGACCACCATATTATCTGAAACACTTCACAATCACATCATGTGATATATCGCTGGAAAGTGAATTTTTTTTTTGGTTTTGATAATTATGCACATTTATGCATGTTTAATTAGAAGAAGCCTCATTTATATCAACAATCAACTAATAAAAGACTGATTGTGACATCAAGTATTAAAAAATTACCCTAATGACAAATAGTCTCACCTTAAAAAAACATTTTTTTGATAGTGTTGAAAGTGGAAGATGTAAATTAATTGAATAATTTCACTAAAATTAGTTACTGCTTGAGTAGAAGGAATGTCAGAAATAGATCATGCTCCAGATTTTTTTAATGAGTTGCCCTTGGACCACACAGGCATTGGTGTTGACGACATGTTCATCATGCTGGCCAACTGGCAGCAGACCAATGTCAGAGACAGTGTTGAGAAGCGAATGGCAGACACTTATAAAGAAGCCGCCATGTCCATTACCATCACGACGCTCACCAACGTGCTGGGCTTCTACATCGGCCTCACGAGTGACTTTGCATCCATCCAGATCTTCTGCCTCTACACCAGCACAGCCATTATATTCTGTTTCCTGTACAACATCACCTTCTTTGGAGGCTTTCTGGCCCTCAATGGGAGGCGAGAAGCTGGGAACCGACACTGGCTGACCTGCTTGAGGATCCCACTTGAGAGTCCGGTGGGTAGATCCAAGGCATATGCCCTCTGCTGCACAGGAGGAAACTATGACCGGCAGACTGGCACAGAGAAAGAGCAGCCATTTAATCATTTCTTCAAAAAGTATTATGGCCCCATTCTTACCAAGACACCAACCAAGGTGTGTGTGATATTCCTGTATCTTGGGTATCTCGCTGCTGGGATTTACGGGTGCTTCCTTTTGGAACAGGGGATCGAAATGAAACATCTAGCAGCAGACGACTCCTACGTAATCGAGTTTTATGATGACGAGAAGAAGTACTTTTCTAGTTATGGCCCAAACGTCATGGTGGTAGTGACTGAGGAGTTTCCATACTGGGATAAGTTCAGAAGGCCTGAGCTAGGCCGCTGCATGGAAGACTTCAACAAGCTCCATTTTGTTGACAAGGATCTGTATACCTCTTGGCTTGACTCTTATGTGACGTTTATTCAAAACACAGGACAAGACGTAAACAATGAGACCATTTTTAAAACCAATCTACCAAACTTCTTCAACCTCCTGCCTGAGTTTGAGCAAGATGTGAACATCGTGAACGGCACAATCATTGCCTCTCGTTTTTTTGTGCAGACTATAAACATCGTCAACGCTACTATGGAGATAACGATGTTTAACGAGCTTAAAAACACAGCTGAACACTGTAGAGCGGCAAAACTACTGGTGTTTCATCCCATGTTCATCTACTTAGACCAGTACACCGTGATAGTGAGCAGCACTGTTCAGAACGTGGGTGTCACTGCAGTGGTCATGCTGGTCATCTCGCTTATCTTGATCCCCAATCCTCTGTGCTCTCTCTGGGTCACGTTCTCCATCGGCTCGGTCATCACCGGGGTCGCTGGCTTCATGGCATTATGGAAAGTCAATCTAGACTCCATTTCCATGATCATTCTGGTCGTGTGTATTGGTTTCACTGTTGACTTTTCAGCCCATATTTCCTATTCCTTTGTCTCCAGCAAGAAAGAAACCGCCAACGAGCGTGCTATCGACGCCTTGTTTTGTTTGGGGTATCCTATACTGCAAGGCGCTTTGTCCACCATAATAGGAGTCTTGGTGTTAGCCGGCTCTAAGAACCACATCTTTCGAACATTCTTTAAAATCATGTTTCTTGTCATGGTGTTTGGTTTGCTGCACGGCATCGTGTTCATCCCGGTCTTCCTCACGTGGTTTTCCTGCAGCTCGAACAAACGTCATGACAATCGCAAGGCGTGCAATGAGGAATACTCGACACAGAGAATGAGGACAACACAGACTCAAATATATGCCACTCAAAATTCTAACCAATGGTCAGGAGGAAGGCATGACCCTGACTGTCCATGAAAATCAAAACAAAAATGTAGAAATATTATTGTACATACTGTATGTAGACTATATGTGTAATGTAGCTAATTTTGGTCAGTGATGTTGCTACAAAAGCAAAGCTATTCATTTAACTGCAATAAATCAAATAGCTTGTAAATAGTTACATTTATTTTTTCACTTTCAATTGTGGATTAGCATAGAAAACACACTTCAATGTACTTTAATGCAGCTAAACTATACTTCTTAAAGCTACACTGTTACATGGATAACACTGAATACACTGAATGCTGTATTTAGAAAGATGTTTTTCTGTTAAGCTGATATACTTCAATCTGATATTTCATATAATAAATGAAAGGAACCAAGACTAACTCTTAATTAAGTTTATTCTGATGTCGAAACTCATTTGTGGAAAAAACAACAACAACATAACACTCCTGACAACACAACCTCCTCACCTTTAACATTGAAACAGTTACATATAAGCTGGCTTTACGAAGTTTCAATCCATAGATCACAGACTCAGTGTCCCTGGTTTTATACTGTCTGTGTCATCGGGTTACTGTCTGTGTGGAATTTCATGTTCTCTCTGTGTCCATGTGAGTTATCTCCAGGTTCTCCAGATTCCTTCCACTGTCCAAAAATATGCTGCTAGGTGGATTGGCTGTCCGAGATTGCCCCAGGTGTGTGTGAGTGTGTGAATGTGTGTGTACATGGTGCCCTGTAATGGTCTGGTGTCCCGTTCGGCATGAATTCTCCCACCTTGTACCCAGTGTTCCCAGGGTAGGCTCCAGATCCACTGCCACCCTACCCAGGATAAAGCATTCCCTCATGTCTGAAACCTTGCTAGCTCAGTGTGATTTCTTCACACACTGAATGTGAAAATGTCATTAAGCTGTTGGATATTTAGGTGTTGTAGTGAAACAGACATTAAGCCTAATCAACTCAGTTTGTGATCAGATAATGGCTGTCAAAATGTCTGCTCCGCCACATCATCATCAAAACAGAGAGGACACAGCGCTCATACGCTCTGTAGAAAGTTTTACTTTGTTTAAAAGGTCTAACAAAAAAGACATCAATATCAACAAATTGAGGCAATACAACAGAAGTGAGTGAGTCAGTGATTATTTTTCATTTTGTATTTTATTTAACCTTTATTCAGCCAAGTATATTTCGTTGAGATTAACAATCGTTTTTTTTCACGTGAGCATACAAAGTTGCATCAAGCAAAGAGACAAAGCAACGATGCAATTCAGTCAGCATAACGTCTTAAAAATGTTGTATTATTTCCCCACCAGTGTTAGCATGAGATCAGTGGAGCGAAGAGACGACGATGAGGCTCGTGTTTAAACACAGAGAATGCCTTTTTACCTCAGGTGATGAGACAGAGAACTCATGTCACATGGTAAAGTTAGTTGTTTTTCCATCAGTCGATTAGGTGATAAATGTAGAAGTACAGTATGTGTGGCGTCTTTCCGTGGAATTGAAATGAAATCTTTAAATGTGATTTTCTCCTGAAAATCAGAATGTTAAATGCTAGAACTTTACTTGTGGTTGAGAAATGAGCAATAAGGAATCATATTTCAGTTCAGGAAAGCCTGTATATAGTAGTAAATGTCAGAATTTGACCATGTGAAGAGTTTCCCCCGGCTGCCACACATACGATCTGTTTACTGGAGAAAAAAAAAACCCTAACAGTTAGTAATCACGGCTTTTGTTCCAATAACAAAATTAGTAATTTTGCTCTCACTCCATTTTTGGGTCCATTTTTCAGTTTTGTATTCACACATCACGTCACAAATGCTTCAATTATGGTTTTGTAAATTGGAGAAATAAACAGCCATCAAGAACCAACCAATCAGGTCAAGGAGGTCTCTACTCGTTTCTACTGCATTAGCATTCAGGTGTTGTAGCCTAGGTGTGTGTTTTGGGGCATGGCTTTAAAGAAAACACTGAAGGAAGGGGCATGACTTTATTAGTGGTTAAAGTTAGCAGCATGCTAGGGAATTATTTCCGTATTAAAACTTTACAGAACATAGCACTGGCATTGACGTTCTTATTTCAAACCTATATTAAGAATTAGATTGCAGCCTACACTCTAATTTGTGAAATGTGGAGCACAATGGACATGCTATTTCTTTTCCATAGTAACCTGAGGAACATGTTATTTCACCACCAGAGGTCACCATCTCCAGAATCCTAACCTGTTCCCATGGTTACCACGGATCAATCTTCTCCTGTTTGCAATTAACGCTCATTAATCCTTTTATTATCCCTTACAGAAAAGTCACGTGTGAAAGATCACACATGACATTCGCACATTTTAGACCCTTAGATCAATAGATAATGCCAGATAATTCGATGCAGAGTTGGTTCACGACTTTTCTTTTGGGAAAAAACATTTAAACATTTTAAACATCATCATTTTTTGATATGGATTATTCACATATCACACACAGGTGTAAATGCACCCAAGACTTTAAAGCTGACCACATAAACCACGTCAGGTCTGATGTTAATGTTAATTAAATAAGTGCAAATCAATCTGTCTAATAAACTAAAAACCTCTCTCAATACATCATGCCATAATGCACATAACCCATGACTGCCAAAATGGATGCCTTTTAAAGGAATTGAAAACAATTTTTGATGCAGCGTAGAACAACTGAACACAAGGAACAGCACAGGAAGTTGGTTGCGTGATGGTTTGAGTTTGTATATTAACATGTGATACAACAATTAGATCTCAATCATCTCTGGTTAACCATCAACCTGAAACAACCAGAAAGACATTCCAGACACCAGACGCATGAAACGAGGAGGTGTTTTTCAGGGTCTTAGTTGTTTATGTATTCTTTAGTGGGAACCTGAGCTCCATATCTGATATATAATTTGAGTCCGGCGAACGATCTCTGATTGCTAGGCCACGAAAAATCCAACTGCTATTTTGTAGGACAATCTGATGCTGATGAAACTGAGACCTCTCTGGGGAGGAAGGAATCGAGTAAAAAGCAAGACTAGCTCTTTCTAAATGGATTTTTTGGCCATATAGTCCTCGGGATCTACTGTATGGAATGCTAAAGCACAAAATGTGTTTTAAATATTCATGAATCCATAAAAGTTTATGGGCACCATAGCGACAGGTCTGGGTTACGCAGCAGCCGAGGAGAGGAAGGAGGAGATCTGCTTGAACGTACAGTACTTCAGGATCAAGTTAATACGCTAATCCTAAACATTATTATTAGCCTCAACATTATAAGACTAACAACACTCTTTTCATTGCAACGATCAAATGTTTCAACTGCTAACTAAGGCATGGATTGTTCAGAAATAAAGACATGTACAGTATATAACCACAAATAAATGCTAAGCATGGAATAAAACACTCTGTGTGGTGCTGTTGTAGAAAAACAATCAACAACGGGTGACATGATGAAGCGGCACCACTGTTGCCATTGCTGCCCAAAGTTGATTATTTTTTAATAAAAGGCAGATCCTGAAGTGTTTTATTCCTCTTATACTACAGCAATTTGTCAATAATTAAATGTTTCTATTAATTAAAGGACATGTCACACTTTCTATCCATTTATAGTTACATTTAAAGCTGGCACACAAGTTAGTTCCTGATCTCACTTACGTTATAGCAGCTATAAACAGTCATTCCCTCACCAGCTCCTCTTTTTTTCTCTCTCTTGAAGTTAATAAGACAAAAAAAATAAAAAATCAAGCAGCTTGTCCTCTGTCCTGAACATGTCAGAAAAAAAATTGAGACTGGAGACTCCTTCCATAATGTAGAATTCATACCAGGAACTATTTTTTTGCAGATGTTCCACAATATAACTATAAATTAATAAAATGTACTGTGTGTCTTTCTTTAATTCATAAAAATATAGCCAATTGTTGGTGGCTTGCTGTATTTGTATTTGAGGAATTAAACACACCAAGACATTCTGTTATAGGAAAATAATCTATTTTGGTATGCAAACAGTATCTCAGGACCATCATACCAACCTGTCATTGATTATTTTCCTATAACAGCACAACACATAGTATTTAATTCCTAACTAGTATATGTAGCGAGAAAGTCCAGTGTATTTCAGTGGGTTGTGTCAATTAGCCATATGTATATACGACAGATATTGATGACATCACACACTGTTTTTACACAAGAACTTACGTAAAGTCTTGAGTGCTGCTGATACTCTGAGAGAGAAAAAGAAATGTGTGTGTTGTGATAGTGACATTATTGTTGCTGTGCATAAAAGCAGTCGTGAGATAATGACTCACTGCAGCATGATTCACAACTTCAGAGTGGCTTTGCGCTGCGGATGCCAGCAACATGTCAAACAACCGCTACAATCAAGCTGATCACCCTGATCAATCTGAGTACCAGGTTTCACATGAGAAGACTTCTTGTGTTTTAATGACTGAAAAATTTAATACACTAGATTATATTCCTGATGTCTGTATGCTTCTCTGGATCGTGATTAGAATTTGGTGTAGAATATTGGCTCTTGGGCCTGCACTGGATTGCTGTCTCATCCGGGGTGAATTCTCCCACCTCACACCCACTGTTTTTCAGCTTTTCAGGATTTCAGCTTTCATTTCCTGATATTTATATCTAGAGGTGTTAAATAACTTAGAACATTTTGTTTGAACCCGCCCAACTTTTCAAGTCATCAGAGATATTGGAACATGTGACTGACAGGTGTTTCTTGTTGCCCAAGTGTTCCTTGTTAGAGACAATGTTCAAACCGTTAATAGCTCTGCATGTCTACTCTTGGTTTGAGCCCTGAGTTTCACCTATGATGTCTGCATTTGTTGCTAAAAGGACAAACCAACGTGAAGACCAGAGAGATGTCTATGGGAGAAAAGAAAGCAATTTTGAAGCTGAGAAAGGAGCGGAAATTGTGCAAGAGCCACTGCACAAACATTGGGCATAACCAATACAACAAATTGGAATGTCCTGAATGGGTCAGCCAAGGAAAACAACAGTCAGTGACATCATCAATAACCTCCACAGGGCAGGGATGGAGGTATCACAATCTACAGTTTGAAGAACATAGAGTACATACCACAATATGCAAACCATTCATGAGCAGTAAGAATATGTATGCAGTATGAATTCACAAAGAAATAGAGATGAGCCCCAAAAGTTCTGGAACCAAAATTAACTCTACCAAAGTGATGGAAAGGTCAAAGTATGGAGAAAGAAAGGATCTGCTTTGGAGACATGATCCAAAGCATACAAGCTCATTGGTCAAGCATGGTGGAGGTAGTGTCATGGCTTGGGCCTGCATGGCTGCTTCTAGAATGGGCTCACTAAGCTTTACTGATGATGCCACTCATGTACCCGTGTACCTTTAGTGTTTATCTTTTACATGGAAATGTGAGTGTAGGTCTCTCTCTCTCTCTCTCTCTCTCTCTCTCTCTCTCTCTCTCTCTATATATATATATATATATATATATATATATA